>JAGDQP010014553.1:0-13973 GCA_022664845.1 Lepisma saccharinum | reverse complement strand
TCAGCTCCCGTGGTCCAGTAAATACAGACACTTGAATTTGGGTTATTTTGTGGCGTTCAGGCAACTTTGACTCAGGTCAGGATAGGGTAAATGCAATGATAAGGAAGGTATCGGCCAGGGCCATTCTTAAGTTACTATGCCGGCATTTGTCTGGTGAAACTGAGGAAATCTCTGGAAAATCTGTCACGATGGTCGCCGGGGGAGTTCGAACCCACGTACCTACCCATTGCCTCTTCGCAGTCAGACACGTTACCCCCTGGACCGCGAGCTAGGGTGCTGGTAGCTGGCTTTGAGTAAGGACTAAGGAAGCGGATCGGGCTTCAGTCCAGCTCAAGCTTGCTATTTTGACAATCTTTCCATTTCTTTATTAAGATGGGACTAAACCTTCACTCGCCGTCATTGTTTTATCAATAGATGTCACTACGTGTTACTAGTGTTGCTAACTTACATTTACTATTAATTACTACGGAAAGTATTTACTAGCATAAATGTGTTACGAGATAACTACTGTACATTATTTGGAATACAATCTCTTCATGTGAAAACAAAAGCTGTTGACACATTTTTTTAATGGTGGAAAGAGAGAGAAAGAGAAGAGAAAATCAACAGTAATCGTATTGTTTACATTTGTATGGCTAGTTTTTTTTTCCTCCTTGTCCCTTAAGCTACCGGTGACGATCCCTGCTTGCCTCCACATCCTAACAGAAACATCATAAATAACTATTGAAAACCCCTGCTGAATGACAGAATTATTGCTTCGCTGTTGTTTCCTCTCCATTCCATGCTCGTAGTGGATGAGAAAACGTAGTAGGAGAATGGGGGCGAAACAAAGTGGGGGCGATTAGCTCTTGAAAGTGAAGGCAAAGAATTTGGCCAGATATTCAGGAGGGATAGCATAATGTTTCGCACCTCTCAAACCCATTGATTACAAGGTGATAAACATAGCCATTCATTCGTCGGACACACACACACACATACACTACGCACATACATACATACATACATACATATTTATAAAATTACATTGAGGCTCTGTATCCATAGTTAATTTAATTAAAACAGGCTGAAGACACAGCAAGCCTTGACACTAGATCAGTGTTTCTCAACCCTTTTCATGCCGGGACCCCTTTCACCATGTCTTACGGCCGATGACCCCCAACAGTAATTGTCCTGTTTATAATAAATGGTTTTTTTACACTTTGTTTTTCATAGTCTCCTCCTGGTCAATCCATATATATATCATATTCAGCCGTTTTCTATCCACTACTGGATGAAGGCCTCTCCCTTTTCTTTCCACATATCTCGATCTGCTGCTATCCCCATCCATGTGGCTCCTGAAAATCGCTTGATTTCATCTACCCATCTCACATTTAGACGTCGTCTCGGTCGTTTCTTTTCTCTAGGAATCCATTGTAGTACATTTGTCGTCCACCTTCCATCTGTTCGTCTAGCTATGTGACCGGCCCATCTCCACTTCATCTTCCTCGCAGTCTTCATTACATCTTCCACCTTGGTTTGTGCGCGAATCCATTCATTTGTCTTCCTGTCCCTACTGGTTATTCCTAGCATGCATCTCTTCATTGCTCTTTGTGTGACTCTCAATCTTTGAGTCGTTTGCGCATTCAATGTCCAAGTTTCACAGTCGTACATTATCGCAGGTAAGACACATTGATTGTAAACTTTACGCTTGAGAGACATTGGTAGTTTGCTTTTGAAAATAAAGTGTAGTCTTCCAAACGAACTCCACACCATTTTGCATCTTCTATTTATTTCATCAGCCAACTTGGCATTCGATGTTTTGAGCTGACCTAGGTAGACATACTCATCAACTATGCCTATTGCCTGTCCGCCAATCTTTATTTCCCTCTTTGCAACATGTTGATTGTATATGACTTTTGTTTTACTTAAATTCATTTTAAGGCCTATTTTCGAACTCTCATTATTCAGCTCTTCCATTCTGGTTTGTAGTTCTTCTGCATTTGATGCAAATAGGACTATATCATCAGCGAACCGTAGGTGATGAAGATATTCGCCATTAATTTTATTTCCAACTTCATCCCAGTTTAAATTTTGGAACACTCTCTCCAGGACCGCAGAAAAAGTTTTGGAAAAATTGAATCTCCTTGCCTTACCCGCTTTCCAACTTTAAATTTTTCACTTTCTTGATGCAGTCTAATGACAGATGTGGCAATCGAGTAAATGTTTCGCAGTAACTTGATGTATGCACTTTCGATGCCTTGATGTTCAAGCGATTTAAGTACTGCTAACAGGGAGACTGAATCGAAAGCTTTTTTGTAATATAGAGATAGATAGATAGTTAGATAGATAGATAGATAGATAGATAGATAGAGAGAGAGAGAGAGAGAGAGAGAGAGAGAGAGAGAGAGAGAAATAAGGATAACTGTGGATGTTCCTACGTGTAAAAGTAAACCATTTTTAAAACGCTATTCTTTTGTACCAGCTCTTCTCACCCTCTCTCTCTCCTTCTATCTAATTATTTACCTGCGTGTTAGAGGTGAAGATAAGACATTAAGATGCAAGAAATACATAATGTAATAGTATTAATATTAAAGCAAAAAAAAGATAAAATTGTATTGCTAAAGTTTTTTCATTAAATAATCAGATTAGCAAATGCGATATCTATTATTATATGTGATATGGAACACTGCGTTTTATATAACAAGAAAAAAACAACAACGTAGTTCTAACTTCATTTCAAAGCTTAGTTCTGGGTTTGTAAGATACCGCTTACGGTCTACATATATCCAAAATTAAATAAAGAAAGGAGTAAAAACCAAAATAAGTAAGTGAGAATTAATCGGACAGTAAATAATATAATAAGAATTATAATAATGAATACACTATTAGAAGTGGCATTCGAAAATAAACAGACGTCAAATCACCGTCTCGCCTGTAATCTCTTAACATTAGAAGTTGCGATATTATTTACCTTCAGGAAGTAGAAGACAACAACTAAATATGTACAAACATACGTAAGCTATTACAATTCTATTTATAGACCAAAGGTCAAAGCATACAATACACAATGTTCACTCTCACCGATGTAAATAGCACATATCCCGTCACGCGTGTAACGCTGAATTATGAAAGACACATAGAGCAGCTGGTTTATCTAACTTTAGTTTCTGTTTGAAAACCAGTTATCGAATTTTTATCAAACTTCGGTTTCAGTTCAAACGATCGTAAAATACTGTTAGCTTCTGAGAGAAATGAAAACCAACGTTAGGATAAAATCAGAATAACAAAGAAATTACAACAAATACGTTATGTGGCATTAGCTTAACTTATTTTTAGAGACGAGAGCAGCCTACCATCAATTTGCTCATGGTTAAATTCCAGTGAGACCATAAATAAATTCAAATTTACATCTGTAAAGATACGACCTGATACGTGAGGCCGCAGTGGCTAAATGGTAGAGCTCACCATTAGTGATATTGGCCGTCGGTTCTATCCCTTCTCATGCCATGTGAACTTTGTGGTAAACAAACACCCTATGTGTGGATTTTCTTGGGGTTCTCTCATTTCCTCTCACTCTCTTCATTTCACCAGTTAAACCCATCATCATCCGTCCGCCCTGAGGCAAAGTTGTCTAAATGAATTAAAAATTAAATTGAAATTTAACTATTCCTGTCAGGTGTAAATGCTTAAGAAGCAAAGCCGCTGCCAAGAATTTTGGCAAGGGAGGTGGGGCAATATGAAGAGTGGATCGATTGTTTTTTTTTTTTTTTAATTTTCGAGTTACTATAGCGCCGAAAAGTTGCGATTGGTGAATACTTAAGAAATTTTTAATAAATATGCAACTCGGATAATATCTTCCGATCGCGCAAAGAGAATGAAAAAACTTAAAAATTTTGAAAAACTTCATTTCTTTCTTTTTTTTTTAGCTCTATTTAATAAGAAAAGCACTTGTTTTCTGGTTTTAGAGAGTATCTTCCGATCGCGAAAAGCCCATGAAGTTTAATTAAAATGCACGTTTGTCAGTTTATTTTAATTTCAAAAACTATAAACTACGATATATTTTAATGCCTTATAGTGTTTATGTTGAAACATGCTTTCTAGACGGGTAGTATATTGTATAAATGAAGTGTTATAAGATTATGAAATATTTCCTACTTTGCAATGAGTCCAAAATTAACACACAAATGTGCATATCTTCGCTTGATTTTACATTTAAAAACAACCCAGAACTCACCACGAGGAGATGGCTGCACTTCGAGTCCCCCTCCCCCCATATCCAACCAGCCACTAAGAGTGTGTAGTATTTACATTATTTACATATTTACACATTTCTTTCTTTCCTTTGAATTGAAATATTTATAAGTTTGTGGTCGATACATACAAGACTTGTCCATTATGTTGAAAGACTTACGACGTTGAAGCGACTTTATAGTCGGACTTTTTTGTGAACTCAGGCATAAGAGAACTGGATTTCAATTTTGTTGTCCTGTAGCCATCTCTTGATTTGGATCCGAATACTTTGAGCGAAGCTTCTGTGACTAACTTCACGCATCGCTTCACTCTTTGCGTATGGCAGGGGAACGTTTTTATATTCCAGTCTGGTATATCATCTGATTTAATGAGAGAGGTGATCTCCTCGTTAGTAACTAAGAGGCGGAGAAGATAGTTTGGCTTTGTTCTAATCAATTATGTCTATGTAATCGCAGGCTTCGTGGATAAAAGTGGGAGTAAGAAATATTCTAAAGTTTGCACCTTTCACAACAGACTGCCTGGCTTTTAACACACTTCTCAGCCCTAGCTCTCGTATGTACCTTCTCTCATCGAAAATCTTTCTATTAAAATATTTTCAGGGTGGCCAAAGATCGAGTTCCTCTCATTGACAGGGAGAACAACTTGCTTAAAATTGTCGGGTAAGTATCGATATGTTTCAATTACCCTGTATAAATGAACGGGACCACTTTTGAAATTGTTACTGTTCTTAATTTTAAACCAGACTGGCATGTAAGATTTCAAAATGAATGCCACGATATCTTTTAACTTATCTGAAGGATTTGCTACACTTATGTACAGTCTGAGAACTCTATTTGCACAAGTCAGTCATCTGGAATGTGAGAGTGGTCAGGCGTAACGAATTGACAAATCATTTGGACAGATGCCTCTTTTGATCGCTTGACATATCTCTAAAAAGGTATATCTGGTCTTTGCTCAAACAATTTCTGTCGACTTCTAAGATTACACAATCTATTGGTTGAAAATCTTTCACTGATAGTTTTTCACACCCACTGAGATTCTTTCATATCGGTCCACAAAATTATGTTGGGTCAACTGTTCCTCCATCCAACTGTTGGAAAATATGACGGAAAGTTAATTGAATAAAATAGGTAAGTATACAGCCCATTGCAGAGGTCGTCCAATATGGATCTCAAGATGAAGAATAGCACCGTTCTTCAGCCAGTATTTATATAAGTACCATCAGAACCAACGATATCCGAGTCTTCCATTGAGATTCCTTGTTAAATAAGGCAAGACACAATACTTGATGCAATGTTTTAAGCAGATCCAGAGCTCGGAGACACATAACCAACATAGACAGAACCAGGTTCTTTGATGAGAGCGTAATGGTCCTCCTTAATAGTTCGAAGAAAATGTATGGATTCAGTCTTATCTAATGTGTTATCTTTTCTTCCGAAAAAAAGCCACGTTGTTTATCTGAATTCTGTTCACTGTTGTTTTGCAAATCATCTCTATTGCGGCTCCCTTCCCTTCTAATTTTAAACCTGTGAACAACCTTAGAAGAGTCTGTTTTGGTTATTAAACCTAAGTCTTCAATCACAGTGGATGCTATAGCAGCAGCAACACGGTCACTGACTCCATAGTGATCGGAAGTTAATGCTGTAGCTCTTAGTTTAATTCTTATCTGCCATGGATATTGCTTCTTCTTGGAGTCGTTTGGCTAGTATTCAACTTCAATTTCAGAACCCACTTTGGCTGAACAACTTAGCTGTCCTTCATCTAAAGGATGAGGGTTATCTCTCAGGGCTTAGATGGGAGCAGAAACTTCTCTCTTTAAGGTTTAGCTTTTTCTTTAAAGTCTAGTTTCTAACTATGATGTTTCCTTTCGATCAAGAGTACCAATTTTTCCCAACCCATGCTTCCTCTGAAGATATAAGAATTCTCGCTCAATGACAGGACTCTTGCTAGGTTTTCCGCATGTAAAGTTAATCTGAATTAGACATTCACACAGGTCTAGGGTTTTCCAACAAGAACAAAACACATGCATTGCACACTTACAGACCGAAACATTAAAGAGTTTGCTTGCTTGGCTTTAAAACTCGTCATTTTTTCCTGAAGTCTCGCTTCTCCTTGTCTTGATAGCAAGATTTCCTAAGTTTCAAATACTTGTTTTAGAAGGCATTAACGGAACGGACAATCCTATAATAGAAAACTGTAAGTATTGACGCCTTATCAAAAATGTATTTTACTTTTTGTGACATTGTACTGTTGACAACTGAGAAACTCACTTTTGTGTTGTTGAGATTTCTTGCTAACTCAGATCTCTCCTCAAAACAGCATCGTAGCACATCTTCTTATGTAGGAAGTTTACTTGGTAGAAAACTTCTCGAACGACCAAATATTGGACATTCAAAGGACTGTCTAGTTATATTTTTTAGATGTTTATGGGTCCATTTCTCAAGCGAACATAAAATCCAACACTAGTATTGCAAAATATTAACACCATGCCCTTCACACAGCGCAGATTCTTATGTACTAGGTACACTCGTACAGACTCACCGATGACTGACGTCTAGACATTACAATGAACACAAGATAGTGGTGTGAGTGCAGCGTTGAATGAAGCGATACTATCGTTGTTCTGCAACGTGTCTAGCGGCAGGCAAGTAAGCTTCCCCGCATGTGATTCAATTATGTATGTTAATCCTGAATTATTTATGTGCCCATTCTTGATCATTGCTGAAAATTGTTTTTGAAATTGCTTCGCGTGATCGGGACCCTAAAAACAAAAAACACGTGCCTGTCTTATTAAATAGTGCCACTTCCAGCTTTGTACTAGTATAGCATAAAAATACGGGAAATACGAAAAATACGAAATAAATGAAGTTTTTCATTTCTTTTTTTTAATTTTTAGGAGCTTTGCGCTATCCGAAGATATTATCCGTTTTGAATACATACACACACACATATATATATATATATATATATAATCATAATATTCAGCCGTTTTCTATCCACTGCTGGTGAAGGCCTTACCCTTTTTTTCCACATATCTCGGTCTGCTGCTATCCTGATCCATGTAGCTCCTTAAAACGCTTGATTTCATCTACCCATCTTACATTTGGACGTCGTCTCGGTCGTTTCTTTTCTTTAGGAATCCAATGTAGTACATTTGTTGTCCACCTTCCATCTGTTCGTCTAGCTATGTGACCAGCCCATCTCCACTTCATCTTCTTCGCAGTCTTGATTACATCCTCTACCTTTGTTTGTGCGCGAATCCATTCATTTCTCTTCCTATTAATGCTGGTTATTCCTAGCATGCACCTCTCCATGACTCTTTGTGTGACTCTCAATCTTTGACTCGTTTGCGTACTCAATCTCCAAGTTTCGCAGCCGTACATCATTACAAGTAAGACATTGATTACAAATTTTACGCTTCAGACACATTGGAAGTTTGCTTTTGAAAATAAAGTTTAGTCTTCCAAAAGAACTCCAGGCCATTTTAAATCTTCTATTTATTTCATCAGTCAGCTTTGCATTCGATGTTTTAAGCTGGCCTAGGTAAACATACTCATCAACGATGCATATTGTCTCTCCGTTATTCTTCACTTCCTTCTTTGCAGCATGTTGGTTATACATTACTTTTGTTTTACTTAAGTTCGTTTTAAGGCCTATTTTCGAACTCTCGTTACTCAGTTCTTCCATTCTGGTTTGTAGTTCTTCTGCACTTGAAGCAAACAGGACTATATTATCAGCGAACGTAGGTGATGAAGATATTCGCTATTAATTTTAATTCCAACTTCATCCCATTCTAAATTCTGGAACACTCTCTCCAGAACCGCACAAAACTGTTTTGGAGAAATTGAATCTCCTTGCCTTACCCCTTTTCCAACTTTACATTTTTCACTGTCTTGATGCAGTCTAATGACAGAAGTGGAAGTCGAATAAATGTTTCGCAGTAACTTGATTTATGCACTTTCGATGCCTTGATGTTCAAGTGATTTAAGTACTGCTGACAGGGAAACCAAACCCAAAGCTTTTTCAAAATCAATGAATCCCAAACATAGTGGAAGTTCATATTCATTAGTCCTCTCCATAACTTCATTCAATGTTTGTATGTGGTCCATTGTGCTAAATCCACGACGAAATCCGGCTTGTTCCCTTTCCTGGTTAAAATATAAGTCTCGTTCAATACGATTCAAAATAACTTTGGTGAACATTTAGTATATGACTGACAGTAAACTAATTGGTCTGTAGTTTTCGACGCGTTCTTTGTTCCCTTTCTTGTACAACAAAATGATAACGACATTGTTCCAACTTCTGGGTATTTCTCTCTTCCTCAGGCACATGCAGAATAATTTAGCAAGTTACTCTTTCATTTTTTCACCTTTCCATTTAAACATCTCTGCTGCGAGTCCAACTTCTCCTGGCGATTTTCCGTTCTTCATCCCTCGAAGTACTTTATCCACTTCTTCTTTCATTACGTCTGGGACTTCTACATCATTTTCTTCTGAGTCTTCATTTCCTAGCTCTTCCTCGGAGTAGTACAATTTTGTGTAGAAATTTTCAAATATGTTTACAATGTCTTCCTTATTTCATGCTACGGTCCCGTCTGATCTCTTAACTGCGTTTTTTTTTCTTTTCCCCTATCATCAGCTGCTGTTTGGCTTTCTTTAAACTCTTGTTTTCCTCGATTGTATTTCTAACAAGATTTTCGTTATATCTTCGTACATCCTCTCTTGTTTACTTTCTTACGGTTTTATTTAGTTCTATGTACTCAATCCTCTTTATCTGATTTTCCTCATCTTTCATTTCCCTTCTTTTCTTCATCAAGAGTTTAGTTTCTTCTGAGATTTTGCTCTCTTTTTTTTTCTTTCTGGTACCTGCTATTTCCTTGGCTTTTTCTCTTATTATCTCAGTCAATATTTTATTTCTGCTATCGATGTCATCTTCATCCTCTAACTCTTCCAAGGCGCTGAACCTGTTGCTTAGTTCTATCTCGAATGTATGTCTGTGTTTTCCAAGATTTTCCAGATCTAAAACTGACGGTTTTCCTCTGATAAGCTTCTTTCTCTCTAGTCTAGTATTTAGTTTCAGCTTACATCTCACCATCCTATGATCACTCGAGATTTTGAAACTGTTGAGAACAGACAAGTCTTGCAGAATTTCCCTGTTATTTGATAGAACGTAGTCTATTTCGTTTTTGGTCACGTTTGGGCCTTTCCATGTCTACTTCCTCTGGGGCGGTTTTTTGAAAAATGTATTTAAAATTAACAGTCTGTTGGCTTCTGAGATCCACTAACTGCTCTCCTCTCTTGTTTCTTTTGCCAAATCCAAAGTTTCCCACTTTCGTGTCACTACTGTGCTTGGTTCCTACCTTCGCATCGAAGTCTCCCATTACAATTTTGTAATGCGATTTGCTACTATCCAAAATCTTCTGTATCTCCTCGTATAGGTCTTCGATTTCCTCCTCCGGGTGCGAGGTTGTTGGAGCATACACTTGTATAATTTCCATACTGTATCTCTTGTTAATCTTTACTACTACCCGTGAGATTCTATCTGAAATTCTTTCCATTTCTGTGATCCGTGACTTCAGGTCTTTATTGATTATAAAGAAAACGCCTGTCGCTTTTCCAGTTTCTACTCCTTTGAAGTAGAACGTGTGCCCTGACGGTAGTTCCAACTGTTCTTCATTCTTCCTCTACACTTCTGATAGTCCTATGATGTCCCAATTAATCCTCTTAAGTTCATTCTGCAGTTCATCTAATTTGTCCTCTTCTGCAAGTGACTGACAGTTGAGGGTCATCACGTATAGGTCCGTTCGAGTTGCCGTGTCTGTGTCCTGGCAGTCTACAGTCCAAACCAGGGCATTTTGACCCTCTGACTTCCTGCAGGACTGACCGCTGCCGTTGCCAGCTGCATTCCGTCCTCCGGGCAATGAGGACCTCCGAGGCTGTTTCCTTGCTTGTACCATCATATGTAAGGAAAGGAGGGGTGCGGACATTTGACTCATCACGCTGTCAGCGAATGCGGGTTGGTGAGCAGCCCATCCATGTTCGTTCGCCAAGCAGTTGCTTGGGTACTAACAGGCCCCACGAGGTGAACATATGAATTGGACATTACGTGTCTAATCCGTTTATTTTTTTAAGTATTCGCCAATCGCAACTTTTGTTCGCTATAGCAAATCAGATATAAAAAAAGTTTTATTTTCGATCCACCCTAAAGTGTGTGGGTGTTGCTGTGGGCAGGTGGGTTGGTGTGCGTTACTGTCACAGGTATTGGAGAAATTTACAGATGTATTATGAAGAGGAGCAAGCTATACTCATTTATTTAGTTATTACATACGATTACGGAACGTTCATTAAAATGCAGTTTACTATTTGCTTAAGATTAGATAAAATTAATTTATGGGCGTGGAAATTTATGAAACATAATTTTCTGATAAATTAGGGTTTTCGACTTCTAGTAGCACTTTTGTTTGTAATGACAAAGCAAAAAAGTACACTTTAAGATATGGTTGGGTTAACATTCTTTGGTGTCCCTGAGAGACCATCACTTGTTTGTGTTAAATCAACACAACAATATGTTGTTAATTTCGGTGAGTCAACACAATGGATGTATTTTCGATGCTGGTTCAACATAATATTAGTACTATCATAGTGTTAAATCGCCGAAATCATAGAACAAACTGTGTTAACAAAAAAAGTTGTGGTCTCTTCGGGACACTGAAAAGTGTTTTATTAATACAGTCAATATTTGTAGTGTACCAAATTAGCTATTTAATAAGGTGGAAATTCCGAGGCACCTATATATACTTCCCCGAAACCTTATTTCCTTCCTACTTTCTAGGGGAGGAACTTGCTAATAGTTTGCTGAACGATATAAAATAATTTCAAACATCAAATAAAATTGAAATAATCATAATTTTGAAATTAACTTAGTGGAATCTTAACTCATAGCACAGCATAAAAAACAATGACTTCTCAGTAACGCGGGACACTAACATACTCAGCATCTTTGACTATTCAGAATCATCAAATGCCTGGTATGTTAGAGCTCCTTCATTACAATATAAATTAATGTGGTGCGATTAATGAGTATTAGACAATGTGAAGTCAGAAAAACATTATCAAACATAGAGGACTATAAACAATTCAGGCAAATTTTAAACGGTGAGTAATAGCACTTTATCAAGTCTTTAGCTGGATGTCGAAGATTACAGAAAAAGCATATTTTAACAAAAATGTATATATAATTTATGTGCAAGAATCTTTATCGATGAAAAGGTTTGCTCGGTAAACTTTCTGTTCTGCATTCTCCCAGCATCATCCAATCGGTTTGAGCCAAAATTATCTAGAGACCTTTCAAAAATTCAGAATTAGATTCGCTTTGAGAGCCCTTTGTAATCAATCTATTTAGAAAAAATATATAGTAAAACTTATGGACAAATCACAATCAACAATAGCATTTTAGAATGATTATAAATTGATAATTATTAAAATTGGTGGATAATTATGAAATAAAGTAATTCATAATTGGAAAATAATTATTATTGATGAGAAATTTGATTTACTGGGCTATGCCGGTTTAAATTAGTGACCTTCAAATATTGCGGTTAAAAGAAATAGCATCAAAAATTAGTTCATTTCATTAATTATAATTTGTATTCTCGTGTGTATTTTCTTACGAATGAATTCTTTCCACAATAACCAGGATTGGACCTTGCTCAACGCAAGAAATAAGAATTGTTACGTATATTTGTCCTTCCCCACGAGTTGCATGCGCAGAGCGGAAAAACTTATGTTTATGTGTATGTTAACACAGGAGAATTTTCTAAGAATTGTTTTGTTTAACTTGTTTAACCAGCTTTGTCCTCTGAATAATATATATCTCATCCGTTAGTCTGCAACAGCTATTTCGATCAGAAAAACGACTAATATAAATATTCCTTAAAAACATCATTCTCTCTTGACTCACCATCATTTGATTCTCGATTCGCCATCACTTTGCGTAATTTGTTCAAACCCGGTTGAACTACTCGTAAAGTGATAAGTGACAATTCTATCTCTTGAATAAGAAGTGCAAATCGTTAGACAGATAAACACAACAGAAAACATCTTAAATACGAAAGATATTATAATGTTGATGAATAACTTTAATAGGTATGACCTTGGATATTTTGACCTAAATTTATTTGTAGTCATTTGTTAATTAACCTTTAGATGGAATATAAAATTAACATATATTTACGTTTGAGCCATGATCCAAATTTTCTTCGTCGATGAGATGTGTATACATCTTCATTGTAATTCTCTGTTTCAATTTGAGTATTCATTTATGTATATTAGATTACGATTCTGAGCTACGTTATACAATAAATGTCTAAAACTAAATGAGATTCAAACCTTTCAACCTTGCTCTACCTGAACACACTGTTTATCGTCGAGGTGTGTAGCAGGTTAGTTCAATGTATCATCCCGGCAAACTTGGTATGTTATGGTGTTCGGAATCATTATTATCTTGATTCTAGAAACAACATAATATTTAGTTTTAGATTAGCCTGCTCATGCACCCGATCTGAATGTGATCGAACATTTGTGGTCTGAGATCAAGCGCGTTCTGAGTTAAAATTGGTCACCTCTTTGAACAACTCCTCAAAATGCTCTCTGGAATTTAGTCTTCGATGCGTGGGAAGAGGTTGCAGAAAGTAAGGATTTTGCGAAAATGTTGTTAACACTATGGAGCAAAGGGTTCTTGCTGTATTTGAAGCAGGTTGTAGTTGGTCGCGTTACTGAACCTACCTTCGTTCCTTTTCAGGACTAACGAAACTTATCCCTATTCCTGTTGTTTAATCTGATCAATAGGTACAAAATAGAAAGATATTTCAAGCTTATAACAAAACATGATATATCAGCCCGCGAACGATCCAGCGACCTCCTGCACTTTTGTCAAGCTCCTTAACACTATTCTAATTATCCAGCCATGTAACGCGTTTTCACTGCATCACGTTCAAAAAAGAGAGAAATTAAGATGTCTGTTAAGCTTTGATGAATTAACCATGATTATTTATTTTTATGTTTCAAAGATCAGGGATGACTTGTATAATTTGTGGTATCCATTGTTAACGTAATTTATTAATCACTTGTGTATTGAAATATACAAACTTTAATTGGAAATCATCAAATGTCACAAATGATGTAGTTAATTTCTTTATTAACAGGTGGCAGCAAAATAAATACATTGATTATGTAGTTGAAATTAGTTTGTAGTTTACTCATTTGTCGCAAGATGACACTAGTTAACTTAGATGCTCTTTAAGTACTTGAATATAATGTGTATGATTGGCATTCAATTAAAACAGTATTCGATACGTTTGTAGAAACCAAGTTGTCACATTTTTGCGATTTAACTATATATAATTACAATAAGCAGTTCTCAGAGCTAAATAAATTTATTCACCTTTGTATTTTTTTTAAATTGATTGATGTCATTTTGTCATCCATGGCTTAGGCCAGAATTGGCGTAGGTAGAGGATGAGGAAGGTATTTGTTAGGGTATCATTTAAGGTGACAACACGGCATTCATCATGCGATAATAAGGACAACCGTGGAAAACCTTCGTAAGAATGGTGGACACATAGTTCGAACCTACGTGCGTACCAAATGCCGATCCCAAGTCCGCAACGTTATTGCCTTAACTACTACACTGGGTTTTTAATTTTATATATATATATATATATATATATATATATATATATATAT
>JAGDQP010014552.1:0-44872 GCA_022664845.1 Lepisma saccharinum | reverse complement strand
TCGTTTCCATCCTATAATTTAATTTATCAACATAATATTCAATGTGTTTCCTTTTTCACTTTTGAAATGTGCAACATGTAATGTCTGGTATGCCTATAGGAACATGCGAATATTGCTTTTGAACATTTGGAACTTTTCATTTTGATACAGTTTGAAATTATAATCTTGGCTCTTCTGATAGAAATTAAGCAGAAAAATTATTATCCATTCATGTTCTTTGTATGCTCAATTTACATTACTAGTCTGGAATGGAAGATATGGACCATGGTATCTACATGATTTGTTACAATCAGTGATTCCGCCAGACCCCGGCAACTGGGAGGGGGTTCAGCCCCAAATCCTTGAGAATATCCCCAACTTTTACTTTATTTTCACGGTCAAAAGTTGACAGCAACATTGTAAAGCTACCTACACCCTCCCAATTTTGACTTTACACACGCCAATCTGAAAATCCTGGCGGAATTCATGATTATAATGTATTCCGAACCAGTACGTTCAAAGAGCGCCACCGAATTTGCAGCCGAACCACACACAAACAAATCATGTGTGTTACACTTTTGACATTATCCTAAATGTGTCTCCACTGGAAATCATGAGTATTTAATCTGACCATCAACGTTGGTCGCAATATTGAAAGGGACTGAATGAATTTTCAAGCGCCCTTTATATATTCGAATAGCCCTGAAAAACATATAATATCCAAAAGTCCCTTCTTTCTTGCTGTTAGATTTGTGAGCACTGCACTTTATAATGTTAGGTTGTTTTTACTACATTTAAATTCCATATTTTTATCTGTACTCCATCTTATTCTTCTTCTTTCCTCCCCTCCCCCCTCTCTCTGTCTCTCTCTCTCTAATTTATCTGCCTTTGCCGGAAGGCACCCATCGTTTTCAATTTTTCATTGTGTGTTTAAATTTCTCCCTCCGTCGACTCACGTATATTGTTTCGTCTCGCTTTTATTCTTTCATTTTATCGATAGAATTCGATACTAATACATGTCTATTTAAAAAAAAACGAAATAACGTGCTCATGATGTTTGCTGATTTTTATCAGTTTCCCCAATCTGGGGTTACCGACTAAGATACGTTCAGCAAGAGTAGCTCGTAGTCGATGGAAGATAGATTTTGTTTCAACAGCAATGTGTTCTTGTGAACCGGTATCGGCCCGCTTCTTCAGCTACCTACCCGGTATTGCTCGTATGTTGCCACAACCAACGCTTCAGTTCTAACCTGTCATCCTTAGCCAATAGCAATATCAGTTATTTTTCCTCGCTGTGTTCCCTATATCTCTCAGGCAGCTCCTTTCTGGTTCTCTGCATCTATATTTCTCACCACTACTGTTCCCTTTTTAGGTAGATTTCGAAGAAAATATAGGCTTAATAGCTCGGTTAAGTTCGTTAATGAGCAAAATCGGTCGCCATCTTGGATCCAAAATGGCCGCCGAACCCATTGTAGTATAGAATACACAGCCTAAACCGCTGGGGCTATTGAAATCAAATTTGGCATAAAGGTACAACATCACTTTTTGATTATGAAAATGTTACCTAATGAGTTCAAAGACACCATCTTGGATCCAAAATGGCGGACCTAAAAGTTCATTTTCCACACCGTTTGAGCTAGAGATACGAAATTTGGCATAAAGGTGCATTATGACGAGTAGCTTAGGGAAATATCACAACATTTGGAAAAAGTCGCCATCTTGGATCCAAAATGACCGCCCAAAATCCCATTTTGCACACCGTTTGAGCTGGATAAATGAAATTTTACTTGAAGTTGTACTATCACAAGTAGGTCACGATAAAATAAGAAAACTTTCAAAAAGTCGTCAACTTGGATCCAAAATGGCCGCCCCCAAAACCCAATTTCCAAATCATTGAAGGTAGAGAAACGAAATTTTCAATGAAGGTGTATGACCAAAAGTAGGTTACAATAAATGGGGCAAATCTTCCCTTTGGGGGCGCAGCCAACCGTGGGAGGGTGAAGATGTACTCCGTGGTGGTGTAGTGCTGCAGGGAGATTTTGGTTAAGATAAAGGAGGCGCATCCTCTCAAAGGCACTGAAGTTGGGGGGCGAGCCCCGGCTCCCACCGAAACTTCGAAATCTACCTCAGCCTGTAGGCCTACCGAAAGGGATTTTTATTATTGTGACAACATTTGTAACTGCACAACGTTCCTAGCTAGCTGCAAGCAGCGTGGACATTTATCATTACAAGCTTATATGCATCCAGTGAGCATGCTTTTAGACAAAGCTTGAGACCTTTTAAATTGTGTTTGAATTCCCCATTAGAGTAGAGAGTAGTAAGTGTAATTAATGCTCAATGTCTGGCTCTGCTCAGTCGATGATATAGCTTTGAATAGAACGTTCTGGAAGTGAACATGCAACAGCAATGTGATCTCAGACTAATATCACTATACTACTGTAGATATTTGTGAACCTGCTGATATATTACGGAAATGTAAGGAACGTGTTTCTTATAAACATTTGCGTGTTCCTTTTTCTGTGTGTTTGAGTGTCAATGTCCTGCAATACTTTAGGTGTTTTGTCAATCATCACCTTTCTGTAATGTATTTATTAAAACTGGTTTTATATAGAAAAAGCATAGGCGTTGAGATATTAATGTCGTTTCATTTGTTACCTCTTTTTACAGGAAAGTATAGTAAGTTCGGCAAATTGAAACGTTGTGAATGTTTACCAACCTGTGAATATGTTTCTTACAACTTAGATGTTTCTAAATATTGGAGGTAGGTAATGATTAGTAATATCTTGAAGGATTAAAGTGGATCAAGGGCTACTTGGGTTAATTATTACATTCAATAATAATTATTAAAATATTGTTTATAACAGTTCGGGGGAGTGCTCAAAACTACGTTTTACAGAAGTATAGCCTTAAAGTGCACATTCGATGGGAACTACGCTCGTGCAACTTACTTTTGTAAACGTGCTCACGGCTGCTACTGGCGTTTCGTCCTAATACACTATGGATCGATACATAAATGACTGCTTTGTCCATAGATGCGACCAGTAATATTTGTTTCTTCATGGTACCTGCGTTAAGTTTTGCGGTAATTATTATGCTTGTTGAGATCGAAATAGTTCGAAATAATAAAAACCCACGGTCTTCTGTATCTTCAGAAAATTTTATGTATGTCTTGCCAAATCATTCACTTCTTCATCAGCATCCAATAAACCTTGTTAAAGTGTCATTCTCTTCAGTTTACTTACTCTTCGTTTTTCCATTTATTTTTATATCTCTCTTCCAAGTCTATTTGACATTCCTCGTTCCAAGAAATATTGTCAACTACCTGGCCCGTTGAAGGCAGAATCGAAAATACTACAGCGTTTTCCCTTTCTACATTCCAAGACTCTTCTAACTCCAAATGCTGTCTCAACACTCATCGATCCAATCTATCTTTCTCTTAAATCTCCACTTCCTTCCGAAATATATTTTTTATATTATTTTCTTTGGTTCTAGCTTAATTGGAATCCAAATTCAATTTGTCTATCATTTTCTTAATATACTCCGCTTTATTCAAAATATTGTCTTCAGCTTTAGCTGTCTTCTTCAGAACGATTCGTTTCTCGACCTAATATCGTCTTTTCGTCTGCTACACGAGATTTCGTATCCACTCTTAGCTAAACAAACTTAAAAATAAATATCTCAAATGGATTTCATCTGCCACCCCTAATCCTATCACTGGAATCCCTTTTTACTTTTATTTCTATTTTCCTCTTGATTGGTATGCATCTACCACCACAAGCAAGAAAGATTTAATTCTATCCACAATGCGATAAATGCTTTTAATAAAGCTATCGTCTAACACAACCCACAGGAAATTATTTCGCTGTACTACATTACATTATTCGATCTTTTGCTTGAATGGTATTATTTCAATCCTTGATACCGCACTAAGTTCGTATTTAAAACATTGCTGTTATGCAAATAGCACAGTTCAAATATTCACCCCCCCGTAAAGCGACGGACAAAGTTTAAATTGAATAGGCAACAGCGAAAATAGAATCAATGCAAACGACTCGTCTTACTCCCTCAATATATCTATTCAAAATTGACGCTAATAAACGATATAATTTTGCTGAAATTTTCTGATCTTTCAACCCATCACCATGTTCCGTACGTCATCAGCATCCTTCTAAACTTTCAAAATTTAGAGACAACCGCAACGTATAGTTTCCATGTGAGTATTCTCTAAAACCATCCTAATGATGCTTCACCACTGAGCCCTCCGTCATGTGTACTTTTGTCCATTTGGACCACTAAATAAATTATAATTTAAGGCGCACTATTGCTTTGTGTAAGAGTTTTTGATATCACATTTAGAATTATTAATAACAGTCATAACTTCTCCATAAGTATTAAACTTCAGTCCGTAAGTATTAAAGCGTAAAGTTTCCGGAAAGCGGAAAGTTTTCGAAAATAGTCTTGGAAAGTTTGATTTTTGGAGTTTCCTTTTTTTCGACAGGAGGAGAGAATCCCTGAATCGATCAAAGCACAATAATTGTGGAGCAGATGCCTTATCTCAAAGCCACTACTCAAAGTAATGTGGATATGTTAAATAATAACATCAATCGACTAGTATGTACAAAAATGATGCAAAAGGAGATGTAAAAGAAGATCACGAATTAATATTAAGCTACACTTTTGGATGCATAAAATATACGGACGGTGGCGTACGCAGAATTTATTTGTAGTAGGGGTTCCTTTCCTCCTCTTGTAGTACGTTTAGCCGTTATTAATTTAAAAGATTCTTCATTCAGATCTCTAGTTATAAAACAGGACATAATGCCATCCCTTGTCCTTACGACATGCTTTCAATATTAATAAGCAATTATTCATCCATAAGAAAATACCGTATATTTAACGGGGTAGGAAACACCCTATTTTTAAGCCATTTTGTGGGGGGAGGGGGATTTGCTAGCATATAAGGTGCATTAGTCCGTTGGATAAAAAGTGAGCTTCAAAGTATTCAGTCAGGTACATCTGTTTCATTTACACCATCACACAAAGAAAGACGAAGAATATCAAGAAAAGCAATGCCAGATAGCTTCAACGAAGCTGTTGTGCGGAGAACAGTAAATGATTTCTACCAGCAGACAAGGAGAGACCAACATATTGGTAAAGTAAGAAAAGAGTACACTTCGCTCTATCCATGACGCGAAGTGGTTGCATAAACCACAGGGGAAATAAACTGCCCATAAGAAAGCACAAACGAGTACAAGAGTGACTTTCTCTACAGGCAAAAGGCCTAATGCGAAACCAAGAATGGCGAACAACACTTACACACACACATTCTCCCCGCCACCCCAAAAGGAACAAAAACTAGAAAATATACAGGCTACCTCAACTTCAATATATAAAAATAATTTTAGCAAACAGACTGATCTGATATAAATTGTCCACGAGAAAACCGAATATTTTACAAGTAAACTACAAAACCAGTTTACATAAAATAGTTAGCAGCATAATATGCATACCTAAAAATGACCAGAAAATTAAACAAACAAAAACAAATGTAAAGAATTGCCATGTAAAGTGCAGAAGGATATAAAAGAAATGGGACCTACTCTCACTCAGAAAAGATATAATTATTGAAAAGTAACGAGGAAGAACAGACAAAAGAGTGGGAAAACATTGGATGGGGAGTCTGAACTGGAAACTCGGAATCCAGATCTATTTACTGAGCTATAGAGATAACTGGAAATAAAGTAGCGGTCATGTATAGGACTGGTAAAAGGTCTGAAACAACCACCGGCTTTATTAGCAAATTCAGTGGAACTTCTGCCATACCACTGAAATACCGACCTATTAGAAAGCGTACATCCTGTATGTGGTGGTCCCGGTTCGATACAGGCTCGTGCCATGCCGGCTTTGTGGTGGACAATCACCGTGTATTTGGATTTTCTCGGCGTTCTCCTATTTCCTCCCACTTTCTTAATTCCAACAATTCTCCCATAATTATCCATTCCACTTGAGCCGAAGTTGCCTAAAGTCCTTAAATAAAATTCAAATATCTTTATACTCAGCCACTAATACAATCGAGTAACCGGTAGGTCGTGACTGTGTTGTTGCTTACTGCTTTCGACCGCTGACCTGAAACCCATTCATTCTCTTTTCACGCAGAACAATACTTCGCATGTTAAAATTCAGTGTCGAGCTTAGTAACTTGTGACTGAACATAAAAAACCTTTTCAATGTATGTAAGGAATCGCATTTTCGGGATATATTTTCTTTTAATTTTAATTTTCAAAAGGTACTTGATTAAGAAAACTTTAATGATCTTTCAATTATTACCTATATGAAAAAATAGTAGAAAAGAATACTTCACTGAAAAAAGCGATAGGCCAAAAGTGTTAAAGAGTACATGTACTCTTAAAAGAGTACGTCTGATAACCCTGGAAAAGGCTATTTCCGGACAGAAAAGAATTTCCTACTTGCTAAGCATAAGAATACTGTATATATAAATGAATCTCATCCTATTGTATATACGAATGAAACTTATATTCATGGGTCGCACACATCATCGCCTGGCTGGAGTGATGAATCCCTACAGGGTTTATTACCCCTATTTAGAAGGGAAACAGAGTAATCATCATTCACGCCGGCGGCGAAGAAGACTTTGTTTCGAAATGCATATGTTCGATTTATATCTGGACAAAAATCGGGAAATTTCCATCATGATATGGATTACAACAGTTATGAAAATAGGTTAGGAGAAACATTAATTCCCAACTTACCTCCTCGTAGTGTGGGCGTCATTGATAATGCTCCATACCACAACAAAGTAATGGATCGTAATGAATCATCCTCCCAATTCAAATCCAACCCAAAGTGCCATGATACCATGGCTTATTGAGATA
Organism: Lepisma saccharinum; assembly: GCA_022664845.1. Lineage (NCBI taxonomy): Eukaryota > Metazoa > Arthropoda > Insecta > Zygentoma > Lepismatidae > Lepisma > Lepisma saccharinum. Next base: position 38,000 of record JAGDQP010014552.1, on the reverse strand, counting down.
AGTATTCCTTACAACGTGTAAATGTTGAAACTATAATTATATATTATAATCAAATTGAACTAATCAGCACATCGCACCTACACAATAGACGGTATCCTGGCGGAACATGGACACACAGTACTCCGTTTGCCACCTTACCACCTAGACTTGAATCTCATATAACTGATTAGGGCAATGGCAAAAAAATCGATTGGAGGCAAGAATGTTACAAGTTATACGAAGTGATAAAGATGGCAGGTAAGACATTTGCATCAATTTAAAGGGAAGAGTGGAAGAAAAGATGGGACCATGTGAAAGCTATCGAAGAATAATTCTTCAGGGAAGAATGTTTGTTGGTTGAAGGAATGGAGTTCGTAATTAATATTGGAAATTATACAGATTCGGATATGAGTGAAAGTGATATGAGTGACTGTGATATGAGTCAGCTCTATTTACAGCGATGTTGAGAGAGGTGAACGCGGAGAATCTTCCGGTATGATAATGTCGGGTGTTCATCCTATAAGTACAGACAGTGATAGCTACTGAAACAATAGTTCTAATGTTAGATGATACAAGTGCTTCCGTATGTGTAGTGTCAGATTTGACCTCTCTTTTACGGGTTTGGAGTTATCTTCATCTTCTAAAGCACTGGCATCTATGCTTAACAAAATTATGATGACTGTGTATATAGTGATATGTTGTGGTAACTTCCATTTTGTGACTGTGTACCATCACTGTAACTGTGTTAGTTGTTTTTAACTTTTAAATATATAAACTGTTTTCAAAACATTTCGAATTAAATAAACTGGTTTTATGCTTCCTACGCCGTTAGACGACATTTTTATGGATGAATAATTGTTTATTAAGGGTGAATATAAGCAGTGCATTAGAATAGGAAAAAGTTTTGCACACAAATACACGAAAGCTACTGGCTACAGAAACTTGCGAATTCACACAGATGTAGATTGTAGTTTTAAGTATGCATCGAACCAACAACATGTTTAAAATTACTGAAATTATATACATGACATCAATTATAAAATGCGTAGTGTGAGTTTACGACAGTTTCCGCCAGGTGTCATAACAGTAGCAAATTCTTCTCTCAGACTGGATGAAACTGAATTTTCTTCAATATTTTAAGTAAAACTGTTATAATTTAGTAGTTTACTCTTAAGAACAATAGTAGGAAGCATTTAAAATATATTGCAAGTTTGTGCAAGAATGAAATTATCCTTGTTTTAACGCATTTGTTTGCAGAAACTTGGAGTAGCGTCGTCTGCTACTCTGTTGATCCACTCATGCATATTTCCCACATAAGACATAACCAAGAAATCGAGCTGTGCACTTGTGTGTATGTGTTCTTACCTTTGACTACTGGACAATGAGGTTTGAGGCACAGTCTCTCGAGCGAGGGTGAATCGAAAAACCTTGAGTCAAGGCAAGGGAACGAGCGACAAAACATACTCCCACAACAGGCAGGAAAATTATGTCAATCCAACAGCAATCAGCAGGACCAGTTGTGTAGTGGGAGAAAAATAGTACTATGGCGCTTGATTCAAGCATAGTTATAATGCAGGGCCGGAGTATTTTTATCCTAAGGGCGCTGTTACGCTATCGAGTTTGCTGATTAGCTTACTCAACAGTTTGCTCGAGAAACTTGCTGTCGAGGAAGCTCGAGTATACTCTGCGCTATTACATTATCGAGCTAGCTGATAAGCTTACTCGTGGAGCCTTCCGTCAACAAGCTTGACGGATTTTTCTTCTATTACACTGTCAAACTTGCTGAGCAGCTTTCTCGACGCTCTAACACTGATGAGCTTGTTCGTCTAGCAAGCTCGACACTGTAATAGCACCTTAATAATAAATGGTGTACTAGGAACAACACCTGTGCATAGCCGTATGTAGGCACTAACATTACCTAAATGAACAAATTGGCCGTATAAAGAACAAAATAAGGCAGAAAGTAGGAAACTTGACTTTGCAAAATCATATTTCAATATTTTTATCTAAACTTAAAACAAATAAACATCTGAGTTAAATAAAGTTAATTTGCATCAGTTAAATAAAGAGCGATTACACGCGTCACGCACTGACATTAAAAGACACTTTGTGACAGTTTTTGCCTTATAACATCTCATGATTATGTAAAACGACGTAAATATAATAAATACATAAATAAATCTCTGACAAAATCAAAAAAGATTTCAGCACCCCGTTTGACAGAAGGAACTTTATGGATCACGTTCCCTGTAAAAGAACAAGTAAACAAAAAAAAAAATATAAAAATGCTGTATATTATTTAGTGTTAAAGTTGCCGCCACACACTAACATTTTTGTAACCGCATTTACAGTCTGACAAATAGTTCCTCTAAATTCCAAAAGTATGGGCCCAACATAATTTTCTAACATACCACGCCAAATATGAATGTGCTAGTTTTTTTAGTACAGATTACATAAATATAATAAGCGTATAGGGAAAAAACGCAGCGTCTTGCACTGACATATGTGAATTATTAGATCATTTACCGTATAAGTATTGTTTTATGTGTACATTCTGATAGAAATAAACTAATGGACTCAATTACAGATTCTAGATAAGATTTCACAATAAAAAATAATGCATTCCCAGTATTAAAAAGCTTAAAATTTTATATCGATGTTAGAGCGATTCCACGAAGACGTCAAGCCCAGTACTAAAAAATAAAATCCTATTGTGAATTATTATAGATTAGTGCAATCGGCTCTTGGAAATATCCAGAGCCGGAGGTATGGGGAACAAGAGGGAGCGCGTTTCCCAGAATGGGGGCGCCAAATGAAGATGAAGAGGTGTTGTACATATGTGGCTCCTTCGAAGGGGCGACAAAGCCGGAGTTTGCTTCTGTGTACAAATATAAGCTGCATCCCTGGGTATACGATGTGTATTTACTACAAATAGTTTAGGAAGTTATTAATGCAAATGCATAGTTTTAATAGTAATCACATCCTTTCTGTTTTTCTGGGTGCAGGAAAGCCAATTGTAATAGTACGCGGTCACTTAACTGCGTGTTTGGACATCTGGGTTGAGGATATGACGGTCCTTGAGTTCGTTTCTCTTGCTTTGATTCGGCTTTTATAAGATACCTAAAGTCCTCTGATCCGAAACTTTTGAACCTCTGTTGTAATTACGACTAAAACTACCGCGGTGTTCGCTAATGATGAAAAGAAATTCCTCCAGCGTGCCGTATTGGTGAATTCAGCTCCAAGAAGAAAACTTCTCTAAGCAGGGAGAGTCACGAAAACCCCAATGCTTACGACGGAGATTAGATTTCAGCAAGCACCCTCAAGTGGTTCGAAGAAATGCTTTCTTTATTGTTACAAAAGTTACAAACCACTATTTGCACCGATCTAACGGTTATACAAAAGCATACAATAAATTACGATGACTTGTTTTGCGTAATTAGGAAACTATAAAATGGAATATTTTAATAGAAATTATATTTAAATGATACCAAAAGTTCTTTTGAAATATGCTGGATAATTAACAAAAAAAACCTGTAAGTTATGAACTTGTGTGCCATCTCTTAAACTACATGCGAGTTATGACTTATACACAATTTATACGCAGCAAACGTACTATTATTGAGCACTGTTAATTACACCATCATATAGAAGACCTTGCTTCATAAACATTTAAATTTTACACATACACGTTCACATCAACAAACAAAAAATAAAAGAAGGAAATAGAAATATACATATATTCAGCAGGTATGACATCTTTTGTCTCACAAACGCCTGAACAGTAGCTGAACAGATCACAGCTCAGTCTAGATTTGAAATGAGGTAGATCCTTGATACCATTATCTGAGGTTATAACTCAGCAAGAGTCCTTCCACTATATTAACATTTGACTTATCTGGAGGGAAAGAAAACGAACTCCAACACAGCTCTAGATAGTTTAACGTACATTCACTTGACTCATTGCTTATCATACGTGTATGGGGTCCATTGTAGCTTCCTTCTTAATAACCTTGTCAGTTCTTTGCATGGGCACTCGCAAAGTTGCACTACCAATGTCCATGAATACTTGGAGTTTATCAGCATCTATTCGAAATTTAAAGTATGATACCCAGTTCTTTCCTAATAATATTTGATAGTTCAACCCTTGCACTATAAAAATAAACCCAGTGTTCGTTCATTTGAGCGCTCTTGACGGTTAAGATGACACTCCCTTTGACATTATTTTTACAGTTATCCGATCGGTCAATAAAAATTGTGTTTTTGGATGGTTTGATGCAAAAAAAAAACAACGTCTTACCGGTGACAGCTGCTTGCCAGAATTCTAGGGAACATAGCGCAACAGCCGAGTCGGGATCAACTAATGCTTTAACCGGAGAGTTAAGTGTGTATATGTTGAATGCGCAAATGTCCTTTTCCTTCGTGGAACCTTTTCCTTTCTCTTTATTTTGGTCGGAAAGTTTGCTTCAACATCCCACTCATCCACTTTAAAATTATGAAACTTTATACTTATAATCTCTAGGTCTTCAGTTGACTGCCCTCCTTCGCAGGGTCATGAAGATTCTTCTAGTTCATTTATGATTGTAGTAGGCGTTAAAGAGCTATTTGCAGATGGAATTTCCCATCGTTTACTACCTTGTTGGGTCTGTTAGGCTGACTGTCCACAAGGTTGCTCATCCCTGATTGACTCGAGCAACGACATTACTAGGAATTCGTCTATGGAGGTCGAATTATCGTTTAAGATATTCCAACACTTTCTTGAGCAAGTCACTAGGGCTTTTCCTTATCTTTTGTCACTAGGACCCCATATTTTGCCACTTGGGTACATTGTACGTCCTTTTTACCAAGTTCTGTCAAACCTTTGCATAAGTAGGAACACTCATACACAGTTATGAGACCAATGTTCTGGCTTGGAACTTCCCCGAAGACTGACGCTTCCCTCGCATTCAGTTTGTCTCCAAATTCTTCTATCTAATCCTGGCCCAGGACAACGTCATACCTCAGCCCTTCTACTAAGAAAAATGGCCAGTATTTGTGTATATTAGCTACTTAAGAAAGCCAGTCGGCATATTTCTCAACATTTGATATACGCGTGCCTTGACAATTCATCAGCACGAAATTCTGATATGCACAAAGCGAAACGCCATCGTTGCAGTTACATTCTCCAAAAACTTCAACGAACAAAATGAAAAGTCAATGTTCCGGTCGACTAATGGTTTCACCTTTACATTACAAACGCATATGTCGACATCAGACACTTGCATCCCGTGTAAACAAGGTTCTCTATGATTATCAACCTCTACATAGTGCACCTCTCCTATCCTGCGATCTTCTTGCTCGTTTTCGGCATCACACGAGAACATCATTCGCTCACCCATAGAAGGGGAAGAAGTATTTCCTATTTGAGTAATGGGTTGATCAATATCTCCATTGTCGTTGAGCTTCTCTTTGTCTCTTACCTCACTTTTAGGTTGACTGTCCTTTTTCCTACCCCCTATCAATCTTTTGTATGAGCCAGGATACTCTTCCACCATCGGTACCTTAATCACAACGCCATCAATCTTAAATCTGGCCGTAGCATTCTCGAAATCAAGTCTTACGTCTAACTGTCATTATGTCTCTCTCAATCAGCAGATTTCGGTTAAGTGCGTTGCTTACTATAAACAAACAACATACATCCACTACATGAATCTGGATATGAATCAATACTTCCCCGACTATCTCGGCCCTCTACTTACTCGCATAATCAAATGGATAAAAACTTAATTTGCTTAAGCTTTGGACGAGATATAATGGACGATTCTTTATGCCAGAAAACCTTTGAGCGCATAGATGCACCAGTGCCACCATCAATTAAAGCGTTCGTTTCTTTATCCAAAACTTTGAGCCTGACAATGCTTGAAAGAATCTCCCTTTCACGATGATTGTTTACCTTACAGTCCGACTCGCATTGACTGAACGAACAATCTGGTTTGACTTCCCGACCATTCACGTGAATATGGACAACGTCCTGATTATCGCTTCAGGTTTCGGTTTCACAACCTTGCAGAGTTTCCCTACCTCATTGTCGGATTTATAATATTCAAAAGTTTTAGGACTTCAAAGGTCTCATCTTCATCGCTCCTCCCTCTGACCCTCGAGGAAGGCATCATACCTAGTATTTTGGGTACTCAGATGAGCTTGATGAAAGTCTATCCAGTGATCTCCCCTCTCTCCGTTGTCACGTATGGTTCGAGAATATTCGGCCTCGTGCGATACGTAATATTCTTTATTGCTAACCGAACGTGGAACGCCACGTCGATAATCTCTGAACCCTCCTTATTGATCATTATACAAACTACCAGCACGTCCCCTGCATAGAGGTCTCCGGAATCATCTGTAACTGTCATCGTCTTTTTCCTTCCTCGGGAATTCGGTCATAATCTTTTCCTCTCTCATGTTCACCACGTTTATGCCAGCAGCTTTACGCCGGATCTTTTCCTCCACGAGGTACCCTCCATCCTGGTTGTTTGTAGATGTGTTCTTCAACTCTAGTGCATAATGTATAAGTTCCAGCCTACGAGTGGTTCCTAACATGTCCGGGAAAGTCATATTTTTTACAGTTACCGACTGTCTTTGAAATTCTACGGGGAAAAGCGGAATCAATGAATTGAAAATCTGGGCTACACTGATCACAGGATCCAAATCCCGAATTTGGTAGAAACGAGTCGTTAAAAATTGTTCAACAACTCCGTCCGATTTTGGAATTCAGGGAATGGTCCTGCGTCGCGTCAACTCGCACACGTTTACTCATCAATATGATAGTGATTCAAGAATAATTGTCGTTAGACTGAAACCGATGGTCGTTAACCTGAAACCAGGGAAGTACTGGAGCCTTCAAGACGAATGAGAAGATTTCCAAGAAACTGTCAGGAGTAATCCCCACTAGGTCTGCTTCCCTTTCAAACTGAGTCAGTAATGTTCGCGCCGTGATCTCTCCCTGGATCAATAGGTAACAGGTGAAAGGTTTAATTTTTGAGAGGTATCCGTGAGTGCGGCCCCAAACGATAATTCCATGCATCTCCTTCCACTTCATCACGTCTACGGTGGTGCCATTTTCTCGATTCACACTTACACCTTCCTCTGCATCTGACAGCCCTGGCTCTGGTCAGAGAATCCACTTTCATCTTCAGAAGACGGTGGTTGCTATTTCTCCCCTTCACCTGGCGTGAATGGCCTCTACACTTGATCGGGAAGACTCTCCTGCGTTCTGCAGCTTGGACTGGTCATTACAAATTCGAGGATTCGCCGTGCGGTGCAACTCAGGGTTAAATCCGCATGGTTGGATAAAACCATCGTTCCCATTCAGCAACGCTTCTTTGAGGATTTCCATTTCAGATTCATGGATTGTCATACGCCTCCTAACATCCTCCATCTCGTCAAGACTCACGGACAGAAGGGCATTAGCTTTTTCCCGAGTTTGTTTCTTTCCTCTTGAGTGCACTTACTGCACGGGCAACTGCACGGACTTCCTTGGCTATCTCCTCCACCTCTGAACACTCACAGTGACAAAAGTCTTCTCCCCCTCGATTTTATTTTGAATATTCTTTTGGTCGATTTGCGTCTGATTATTATCTTTCCGTACATTACTCACACCCTCAACATTCTCTTTCCATTCCTTTACTTGATCGGAAATTCACGCTATGTCACTCTTCAAAATTGTCGTGGATTCCACACACTACTTTCTGATAAAATCAACCTGCAACTTTATCTCTGTATGGTTGGTTCTATCTTCAAATCCAACTTTTGCATTTCTGTTCGAGTTTCATTGCAGAATTACGTAATTCTTTTACGATGTTTTCCATAGGTGCCTTCATTTCATTTCCAATTCCCTCCAAACGTGATGTCATGTCGTTCCGATGTTGTTTCATTTCGTGTCGAATTTCCTCCAGCTCCTGATAGATTTTCGCACCTTGATGCTTCATTTCGTTTCGAGTTTCCTCTTGCTGGCGCCCCCTTAGGTAAATAGACATTTCAATGACATTTGTTAACAACTGTTCCATGGTAATGAGCTCTATAGTTTTTTCCGTTTTTTTTATTATTTAACAGCTTCCCACGCCTGGTTATATTTAATCTTAGGCTGATCTGCCTTCGCCTCTTCTTTAATATATACTTGTTCAACTAGAAAAACTAGTGCAGCTGTTTCTTCAACCTTCTGTGCTACAGGGATCTTTTCCTCTTAACGTTTATCTTGACTTCTTCAATGACCACTCCTCCCACTGATGGATCCACGGATATTTTTCCAATTTTCTGCTCACCACTGGAATTATTCATCTTCATTGAACTTGATGACTTGTATATTTGATTGGCTCGTCGTGTATAGCTCTTTCTAATCCGTCAGATATATTCATATGTTTCTGATACGATTTACACCCAAACCTAAATATTAGAGAGTATATTATTAAAATTGCATATTTACTTGTTATATGAAGTAAAGAACAATACGTTCATTCCTAGCAACACGTTTCCTTCATAACATTTTGTTCGAATTACTCTGACAATGAACACAGTGCAACTTTAGTTAACATCGTAACATCTCTTCCAATACATTACCTACACAACGTGGCTATACATAAGTAAATGGAACGTTATTTTGCAAATTAGTTGAAAAAACGGCATTTCGGTTTGACCTTTGCAGTTTGCTATTATCTCTACAAATGTGATTTTCGGTTTTTAACACTAAGGTGTGTAGAAAAGCCTGGCCGACATAATGCATTGACGATGAACTTAAAAATTCAACGATATCTGACTTACGAATGTGAAACCATTCATCGGTGTCACCTTCCACCCTCAGGAATGTTAGATTGTTCCTTGTGTAAAATTGCATTTTCAGATATGAGGTAGCTGCAAAGAACCAATCGAAATGCCATCGATTTGTAAGTGATGTTGGGTGTGTCTAAATAACTTAGAGATTAGATTTGTGTGAGGGCGTAATAAATTTAAATTAAAAGTGCATTCTAAAGTCAAACAAAAATTAAACTTGCAACAAGTGAAAAAAATAATGAGAAAACTCGAAACAAATTCCTTGAATAGTACTTTAATATACGAATACAACATATAGGATGTAAGTTCTCTTAACAAAATATCAGAAGAAACTAAATTGTCTTATGTCAATACATATACCAATAACATCATTTTTCACACACCTCTACGTAAACACATTAAGCAAATGCCAAATGGAATTAAGACAGGAAATACATTTCTATTGGTGTATTGGTAATATCCGAAAATATAAAAATTTTAAAAAAATGTGGCAAGTAGTGAATCGCTACTTACCTACTTAATTATAAATCCTAAATAATAAGAATTACGTATCCATTCTGTTTCAGAAATGATGTCGAAGCGTACGTGAGAGCAAATGTTCTTCAACGGCCACAATTTATACACTTACGTGACTTGATATTTGGCAGGTTGGAGCTAATTGGTAAGCAACATATTACTGCCTACTGAGTACGTTCATTTTTAGGTATATTTATGTATTGAAAATTCTGAGTTGGTAACACTAAAATAAATTTTTATATTCTTTTGGAAAACATCCATTTTTAAAGACATTAAATTCATTTTTCATAATATATTATCGCAACAGTGAACATTGCCATGAACTTCTTAAAGTCATGGAATCATCTCCTTTGTATAGCATTCCGACTGGTTTAGACGCTTTAAAAAATTGATTTTGACACGGAAGATATGGAATACCAAGGACAGTCGAAAAATTTCCAAAATGAGAAATTGGAAGTTTTCCTCGATTGAAGGCTCGAGTCAAACTCAAGACGAACTTACAGAATCATTAAATGTTCATCTATCAACGATTTTCCGAAGAATAAAGGGCATTGGAATGATTCACAAGCAAAAAAAATAGGGTGCCGTACGAATTGAAGCCGATGGACATCGAAAGGCCGAAAAAGGTCTTATGAAATATTCTCTCAAAAACACAGAAGAAAAGATTCGTGCATCGTACCATGAGAGGTGATGGTAAATCGATACACTATGATAATCCAAAATGCAAAATGTCATGGTGCAGACCAGATGAACCATCAACATCTACGGAAAGCCGAATATTCATGGGTCCAAGATCATGTTCTGTATTTGATAGGTCAGCAGGGTGCAGTGTATCAAGAGCTACTCAAACCCAACGATACCACCACTGGGAGGGAAAACTACCAAGAACAATAATGTAGTTGAGTCAAGCATTGACGTAAAAACAGCCCGTGAAAAGACGGCGATTATCGATTACGTGAAAAGACATGTCAAAGTAACGACCTCGCATTGCTAAACCTGTCAAGAAAACTTTAGAAGAGCTTAAATTGGATGTTCTACCTTACCCGCCGTAGTCTCATGATGTTGTTCTTTCCGTTTACCACTTATTTCGATCTGTGACTCATGACTTGTCTGAGCTGTGCTTCCGTTTTTATGCGGATATCGAGAAATTGGTCGATTCGTTAATATCCTCTAAATATATGTGGTTCTTTTGACGTGGAATCCATCTCTTACTAGAAATATGAAAAAAAAACAGCGGCTAGCGATCGACAATATATTGAATGATAAATTCTAATTGGCACCTTGGTGATGAAATGTATAGAATCAGGAACTTTTGTCAATCAAAGATCGCGGAAAAGTTAAAGACGATTTAACATTTGTAATGAAGTAGTGAATGGGGTTGAATGGGAGCACATGTACAGTAGTGATTGATTAGAATCATTAGAGGCATGGGGTAGGAAAGGGTTCCATGCCCCGACTTTTAACCCTTATGCGGACAGGACAATTTTGTAACGTGGACGGGCAACCAGAGACTGTGAGGCCCACCATATATTTTAAGTGGAAAATATGTAAAATTCAACGCTGATTTATATAGCCTGTTCCGAGTGTTTGAGCATTATTTCTTGTAATTGGAGGTATATTTACTTTAAATGTTTAGTATACAGAAGTGATGTTACATAATTATATGAATGTTTTTTTTTATTTTTACTACACGTATTATTTATATTTTTGTTCTTTTAATTTCAACTTTCAAATGCTTCTATTGGTTATGTGTTAATAGTGTGGTATTCCTTAGTGTGCTTTATATATATTACAAATTCTGTTTTTTCCGCTGTGTTCGTTACATACGGAGTTACTTCAAAGGGTGCAAACTTGCTTTTGTTTTCCGCTATCAGACTACGGAGTATTTGTCCACACATCATAAGCAGCCACGTCACAAACATCTAAGCAATTCATTTAAAATATAAAAGGCCATCGATTAGTGCGTCTTTAGGACATATATTTATGTACCATATGGTACATAGAATCTACGCTACCCTTGGTTTTGCTTTTATAGTGTAAATTTATTTCCGGCTTCATGTCTTCTTCCTCCACAACAGTGTTGTCGTGCTGCATGATAGATTGAAGAACCGCAGCTCTATTTTCCTTAGGAACGTAACTTACAAGAGTAAAATTTCTTGCGAATCCAAACACTGAAGAATTTTCCGGTCAATTCCGATGGGGTTGAAATTCTTTAGGAACAAATTTCTTATTCTTATGCACAATTCCTACAAGACAAAGTCCATTATCTAACAGATTTCGTACTAGTTCATAATCGGTAAAGTAGTTGTTACAAGTTACGTTTCCGTTCGACTTCTGATAAGGTTCCATAAGAGTTTCAACGACTCTGGGCCCTAATCCTGGAGCTTTTCTTTCATTGTTTTCTTTTCCAGTATAAGGCAAGCCACCGAGAGGATAGAAGGATTTCGAGTCGCACACCCACCAAACTTTCATTGCATATTTATCTGGGTTAGATGGAACGCATTGCCTGAAGGGACACTTTCCTAGGAACGAAATACGTTGCTCAGCAACAGTGCTATTAGATCCAGCAAGATAATGCTTTCTCAGATCATGACGAATAGTTCTGCTCGTTTTATCGTGAAATCTTATAAACGATAACACAGCTTTTAATTTTTTTGACTAATTGTAGCCCTAAATATTGGAGGACCATACGTACAACTCCGCAAAACATCATAATTCATGTGATTAAGTTTTAGGATTCCAGCGGTTAGAATCAGACCAAAAAAGCACGAATTTCTGTTGAATCATATAATTTCCACGGTTGAGATTAAACAAAAACACAGGCTGATCTTCTTGGTAGTGAAGCGAACTATGTCACTAAGAACAGATTCAATGTACAAATTGAATACATCCACTGGGTTCTCAAGACATGTTTCTGGGGTAACAATTACTTTCTGTAATTGACGTTTGATGATATTATGAGCCCTTGCCTAACTTGTGGCGAATGGATTGAGCTGCCAAATTGTCCCATCTTTTCCGAAAGAAAAAATGATGTTGTGATGTATTACTGAGAATTTCTTCATCCAAAATTTCATCTTAAATAATTTCACTTACTTCGGAAGATGCACCATCACTGTAGTCTTCATCATTTTAAGAAGCAGGTAAATCAGTTTCATCAATTAGGTGGCCATCTTCCAGTACCATTTGTATTGCACTTTCACACAACTTTGCTTTTTGAGACATGATGTTTGAGTTCGAGTTACTGAAGTCATCATATCAAATATGTAAACACAAATGTCAAGAAAATAATTAGTTTTCTGTAAATAAACTACTACCGCAATCACTTTAAAATTACTTTCGAAGCGATGAAGAAATATTAATATATTTATTCCACTGTTAAACAAGACAAATGTTAAGTGAGTTCATTGTTACCAGACTTATAGTTTCAAAGGCTCCAGATTCATGAAAATATTTTCCCAGGAAGTATTTGACATAGAAGTGGATCAATAGTTATTTATTTAAATACTGACTCAAGCTAACAACAAGTTTTCCGACACTATTTTTATACAAATATGGGCTTTGAACTAGCTAAATAGGAGACTACAATTTTCCTTTCCTCCAAGACTCAGACTTCACTAATTCTAATCCTTTCAACAATGCTAGTTGTGTGCTTATTGTTGACACATCTCAAATGAAACAAACATTGGTTAATGATCTTTCCTAACTTCTTCAACGTAGTTCTAAGAAATGTGTATTGATAATAATAATAATAATAATAATAAGGTTGCATGTAATAGACTACATTACTGGCGTGTTAAATATATAATATATTATGTGATTACCTGAGCATATATTTTACAGAAAATGCATTACAAACATGCGAGGCCAAAAAGGCCCCTCTTGCCCGGTTACGTTTTAAAAGGGTTTAAATATTTAAAAAGAATATTCGTTACTTTTAGATACCCCATATATTCTTATTTTTTTTCTTCGAATAGGGATAGAAGAGTTCAGAATTTTGTGTCTTTCAAATATGCAAGGTTATTGAGAAAATGCACAAGTAATGATGATACTGGGCCTAAGAGGCCCCCGTTTGCCCGCATAAGTTTGAATTATAAAATATGATATTATTTCTTCATGAGTTCATATCACCAAACAGGGAAACGAATCTTCCATGAGAGACGATTGCAGTCTTGATTAGTCCCAAGCTTTTTGGAGCTCTTTGGGAAATATTCTATGATTTACTAATATGCAACGGGTATGACAATGTATTATAATAACTACAATTTATATATTTCCTTAGTCGTACGCGCACAATGCACCTGAAATGTTATTATACAGATAATTCCATAGATTGCTTACGTTTGTTTTCGCTTTGAGGTGCGTTGCTTGCATTTCAATGATGTGTTGATAATTATCTTGTACAATGCTTAGAAATTGCATTTACTTTAAAAACATTCAATTAAGTTTGGATATATATACAACAACATTTGTAAATAATCAACAACAACGCATTAGACAGCTTTTTAGCGGTTTCGCCAAGATGAACTATGCTATATGCCTATACTACGTGAATGTAAAGCAGATAACACACCTACAAGCCCCTGGCCAAGTTCCAACCAACATTTCCTCAGCATCGAGACGGTATTAATTTTGCCCAACCTTTTGGGTTTTTGTTCCATTGTGAGCCGGTCGCCAACGCAAGTGAATATTCTCTCGTTAAATCAGTAGAACACATGGATGGAGGATAAGTCGAAATAACTATGCCGCCTCAGAATTCTTACTTGAGCGCTTGACTGTAATCAGATGGTTGAAAAGTATGATTCTCTTCAATTTCCAAATTTACAATCATACAAGTTACACTAACGAACGAGAAATTCTGCGTCTTGGCTAGGGAGTCCCCCAGATTTCTGATGGCTGAGAATGACGGGAAGTATGATATTACGGCCAATAATAGCTATTCGCGAAAAAGCCTCAATCATGATCATATATCCCGGGTTCCAGCATGCATTACGCCCACACTGTCGGAAAGTTTCATATTTGTTGAAACAATTTTTGCAGCGACGAGCTTTATAATTTCCACTAATACAAGTTTTTATACTTTATACTAGACCGCGAAAAAATCATTTCTCGACATTCACAATGGCAATTGACAAAAATTTATCGAATGTAATTTTCCCTGGCTGATCATTTTGGGAAAATGTTGAATGTTGTTATCCACAAATCACTTGCGCAACATCAAATTTACATTCTATTACTCTTCTCAGTAATCTTAACATCGAAGAAGTGTACCCACATAGGTATGCTCACCTGCATTGTTTGTATTGCATGTCCTATCTACGCTTCATTCAATCTATACACCGTCTAGCATAACATCTAACTCATGAATTAGTGTAGCTAAAACAAAAAAAAACAACAAACGGGTTCAGATTAAAAACACATGAGTAAGACAATCCGAAAATCAAATGAATTTAGGTGAGGAAATTAATATTTGTAGAAAATATTGTGTCGAGTATAATAAATTTAACAACGCATTACTTGCGAATACTTGTTATATTCTAAGATGCTTGTTGTATAGTATTAAATGGTTACACTTTTTTTTAATTTGAGGAAATTTAAAAATGTTGAAACTTTTCAAAAAGTATTTAATTGATTTCAAGTTTACTCGTCTTGCAAACACTGTATCGAAAGAAGTTTCCGTGTTTGTAATGTGTTATTTCGTCTATGCGAATATGTAGTTTATACACGGTATAAATATCTTTTGAGTTTTGAAAATGTTAACGATCGATAAATTTTCGAATTTAAGTTTGCATTTTATATTGAGGTTCTTAGATTTGTTTTCAGCATGAACTGCAGGGTAACGAAATACAATATAACGAACTCTCCGCAGCAGTATGATTTGAGTAACAGGGCCCAGACTAGAAACTATTTCTAATAATACTTCTTTGAACTATGTGCCTTTATAATTAATCTAATGAGGAGTATCATAATCTATTTATTGTGTCATCCTTATAACGTTATATCCTTCATGACATTAAGCAAATTATTATTATTTATTTAAATGAATGATTACATCACCAGTACACTCTAGAATATATGTTTTTCTATATCGCAGTTTCTTTTGGCAACATATGTTGTCTTTGTTTTGGAGGGAGTCTACTATCAATCGTAGAGATACTTTATTTTCTCATACTTCCATTGTTAATAAGCTTGCCATTGTTAAAGAAAAATCTAAAAATAAGCTTCAGGAGAAATCATCCATATGCTATCCAAAGTTTGCGGGGAGGAAACACACGCATTATCTTGGTTCGTAGCGTTGGAAACAGCCAATTTCGCAATGGACCCAGACAAGCATTTGCAAACAGCCACATTAACATAGAAAGAGAGAAGAAGAAAATAAGTCCATACAAAGACAGTGTTGGGAACTTCAACACAGATATAAGGTTAGTTTTAAAATAAACTGTTCCCAATGTTGTTTATTGATTCTTTATATTTCTAATAGGACATATACTAAAGAACACTATTTAGTAGACAAATAAGGGTACTTAAAGTTAGGAAAGTAAATTAGGTAAAGTCATTCGGAAAACAAGCAAAGCAATGACAAACGTTATTCTCACTTTGAAACGGATGTTCTTTACAAAGTTTATACAGGTTTATTTTGAGACATAAAATCAGAATATGTAAATATGTATTTAAATTTACAGCCGACAGATAATATAATTATTCCAAATTTAAAAGGATAACATTGACCTCGATTAGTTTCTACTAGTATTTCTTTATTCAGCAAATAGTGATTGCATCATTATTATTACTATTTGTAAAAATGGAAGTAAATGAATCCAACAGTTAAAGCTCGCCAGATAGGCTATTATATACTGTTAGTTTATACCCGGCGAGGTACTGCTGACATTTCCTCATTTAAGGTACGTCCCCACCACCGTTAGTTAAATCTACATTGGTATTATGGCATAACACATACACTTCGCTTCTTATACATTTTAAATACTGGTTGCGATATTTATGCTGTTCCTTTTTGTTATCAGGGTTATCGACCAGACATACAGTGACAACCAGGGCATGAGCTAGAGAGCGACTATCAGTGTTTTAATACGAACTATTCCACGGTTGCAGCCTATATATTTTGACGTGGCGAAATTTTCTTTTACCCGCCCCTCGCCCATAGGTAGTTCGACAGGGTGGAAATAAGCCGCAAGACGATCCTGATATAAGAACGAGGTGTTAGATTGGATTACTTTCTCAAATGCGCTCGAAACACTATCCCCACTTACGTTCCGTGCCGACCTAAACGATAGACACAACGGTTTACCTGGATGATTCTGATTATTAAAAGTAACGCCAACTTGGTGATGTGGTAGTACGCCGCCATTGACCGATCTAATAAATTTCTCATGGTCTTCTCAACCCAGTCTATGGGGTGGCGATTTTATTTCGACAGTTATTATCGTTCCGTTATCCTTAAATCGTTTATAATAGTGTTGAGATTCGCTTATTATATTAAATGTTTCCATTATAATAACTTAACACTAAAAGCTTTCGGCTCTTTTTTTATTTTTCTGCTATTGCAATATATAGCTATAAAGGGGTCGATTAGTTTTTCTATAATAGACTATTAGCGTTATTCAAAAACACAATTTTAGCAGGGAGCTATATTGTGTAATTAACCCTCAACGATTATTATATTCTATGTAAAAACAAATAAAAAATAATATTGTCACGGTTAAAATTGTCTCCTATGTCAGGATTACGAATAAATTGGGATTTTACGTTTTACATATATTGCTCAAGTAATCAATAGGTGAACTTACCTAGTGTATACGCGTCGCTTCTTTGCCTTCGTCTTGTGTGTGGTGTCTGGAGCATCTCTCTGTAGCATACAGCAGAAATCAGCCAACATACCAGTAGTCCAATGTCCTGTGTACCGCTTTTCCATGAGAGAAATGTCTTGTAATAACAGCTCGCTGTGCTCATTACTGAATATATCAATATTCTCTGGGAACACATCGAGGAGGGAGTAAAGGAAGTGCATTTCCAGTGTCATGTTGCAGCCTTATAAGCATGAATGAGTTCGTCCACAATGTCCCTGTAATTTTCGGCTCCTCTGTTTCCCAAGAACAATGTTGTCACAATACGAAAACAACACCAGGCATGCAGCTGATCAGTGGCTAGAGTGGACTCAAAGTGTGTGTGTCCCCCAACAGCTGGTGTATCTGTGGACCAATGAATATCCCCTTTGTGATCTTTTCTGTGCTGAGTCGTGGAAACTTCTTGCACAAATACTAAAATTCTGTTTCATTCGTGTGCACAGCCTTAACAAAAACTGTCATGAGTCCCATCTTAATGTGCAATGGAGGGAGAACAATTTTGTTCGGATTCACTAGAGGTTCTTCGGCAATATTTTTTGACCCAGGCACTAGAGCTGTTCGTGGAGTCAATTTCCTCTGTGTGTAGTGTTTTCCCCTTGTACGACTGTCTCACTCACACAGGTTGCAGCAATACTTAGTGTAATCCCCTTGCAAACCTAACAGCATCGCAATGACTTTGAAATCTCCACATTCCAACCATTCACGCTTAATGTAATTAACACACTTAAGAACGGATTTTAACTTGGTATAACTTTCTTTCTCTAAGGCAGCATATGCAACAGGGATGGATGTCCTTTCATTACTATTGTGTAACAGTACTGCCTTTTGCCTTGGTTTTGAGTCATCTATAAAGAGTCTCCACTCGTCTGGTTTGTGTGTAATGTTCAGGTCTTCCAACAAACCTTTAATGTAACTGCAGAATGAAATGTCACCTTCAGTACTGAAATGACCCTTAAGTTTCTACAGACGTCTCGAAACACAGACACCCGTACTTGGTCAGCGAGGAGATTCCACTACTGCAGTCGTGAGGGCAAGATTTCGGGTTCACGCTTTGGAGGCTCTAAACCCCCAATCACATCACTGAGTTCACACTGTGTGATTATGTGTTGTTCTCTAGATGACGATGTTGGTGTAAATGTAGGGTCAGTGTCACTGGTGGATGATTGCTAGCTTTCGGCAGTATGTGTCGGTTCAGCATCATCGCTATTAATTCTTGATGGTGGTACATGACTGGGATCAGGAAATGGCAATCCTTCACCAGAAGCCACAGGGCGAGTGACAGATGGGATGTCAGGGTATGGGACATTTATTGAATATTCTTCTTTCTCTTGACTCCTTTCCTCAAGGGAGGTACAATACGAAAATGGCAATCTGATGCATGATTTGTGGGTTCATGCCAACTAGTAGGCACACCAAACTTTATGGAGACGATTTTACCATGAATCCACGCATTCAGTGTAAACAAGCAAGAGGTTCAACACACGTGTGGAGCTCACGATTTAATTTGGTCTTCAACTCGACACCCGAAATACAAGGCATATGCTTGTTTCAATGGTTTAGTCAATGGTCGCCTTCTAGAACCATATATCACACCTGTACAAATGTAACAAAAGTTATAGGGTTTGTTAATGCAGGCACGGAACATTTTCTTGACAGCGTACACGCGCACAATAACACAATACCTCAATTTCAATACTTCATCTCACATACATTTACTGTCAACCGCCACGATACTCGTTCCAGTAACAAGTGAACTAACGCAGCACAAGAACACGCAGCTGTGACCAAAGACAATTATAGTCGCATCTGGTTTCTACATTCGACCCTGTTTACGTGAATGGATGGTGAGCACATGAGACACGGTGTCAAGCAGTGTTGCCAAATTGTACTCAAAACGTCCACCTCACTTACGGCAGAGGAACCGTTCTCACAATGCCTTTGCATGTAGCTCTTTTAATGTCCCATAAGTGTGGCTGTGAAACATAAACACCTTATTTACTCGTAACGATGAGCTAAGAGACAATTTTAACCGGCGCATCGAAATGTATAAAGCACGGGTACTTTCGTTTCTGCAAAAAATAAAAAGTAAAAATTTATGGACGAGTGTTATGAATGTTTGAAAACAGAAGTGCGTTTAAATTGTGTACATTAGTGGTACGAGCATGGTGGGGCTTTTGCATGTTACCTCGTCAATTTATGTCGTTGTCTTTGTTAGTTAGTTTGGTTATATTTTACTTCCAAAAAATTTAGTCAGTTGATCATAATGTTATAAATTCACATTCTCAGGAAACCTCCGTATTAGAAACTAGCTAAGGTGTTACATTATAAAATTCTTTCCCTGTTTAAACATCTAGATAGAGGGATATTTAATGACTTTTATTACGAATACTCTGTAGCCGATTATGTTTAGTAAATGAAATCCACAGCAACATTATGTTCTCTGTAACCTAAACCCAATAAATAATAATTTCACAACAAGAAACGATTTGACAAAAACTTCAGGGCTTTAGGTGATGTATTCTTTCGGTAAAAGATGAATTTTAATTTATTTGTATTGCAACCAATGACTGAGCTAATATAACTTGTTTTCCAAAATTAACAATTACAATTACATCCTCTTGTAATTATGATATTAATTCTTACATTTTACCGCTTACTCTGTCTTGCAATAACTATCAAAGACGAATCTTCTAATTTACTATTTATTTTTGGATCCCGTACTTTAACCACAGTATTCCAACGTGATGAGCATCTGCGCATGTAAAGATGTTGTTACTTTTCTTTGATTTTAATTTCTAATTAAATAGCTTAGGTGTGTGACATAGTGATGTTAAATTTCTGAAAAAATTGAACGGCAGGAAAAACAGCATTTTTTTTAACTTTTCCTGTTACTTTGGAAACATTCTTTTTGGCATTTTGTGATTTTATCTTTGTGAATATTGTATGCCTCATATTTTTTTTGTTATATATGAAAATGTAATTGTATATGTTTTATTTGCAAATGTTACTTAGATGTTAGTTCGCGCATACGCTTCAAATATTAACTAAACTTAGTGAAAACCACTAAATATCTGCTAAGTAGTGAATATTCTTGATTATATAGCAAACACATCGTGAATAAAACCAGAGTTTATTTGCCTTGCGGAAAAAAAACTTCTTTTCCCGGCTTTTCCACAAAATTTCCGGCTTTCCACGTTCTGTACATCACTAGTGTGACTACAAAAAAATAATATATTGCTCTACATTTGCAAGCGCAAACAGCATAAATTTACCGTGAAACACAGGTAGACAGATGTGAGGGTAAAGCTGGAATACCAGCTTCTTCTGGAATGAAAATATTCATCATACAAGAAACATAGACTATTTTATATATTTCAAACGAGAAAGGAAGCATACGTTCACCAAAGCATCCTTAACCATTATCCCATTATCGACTTGATATCTTAGATATACACCTGCTACAATGTAAAATAGATAGGAAGATTAGCCAATCTTTTTATAGCCAATTAGTCAATCAATATATAATCATGCAGAAAATAAATTTTACTTTCTCAGTTGATTTTTCAATTTTTACTTTTAAATTTTCTTATAATATTTTCCCCAATTTACCCATAACTTGATTGTATCTAACGGATTCATAAAACCTGTTATTAATCTTGCAGTATGTCTATTATTTTACTATAAATTGATTGCCTTGATAAACGTGCAACCTTGCATTTGTATTGCCAATTGATTGGTTTCTTTTCCAAATATGCAAAAACTGTGCCTTTTATGAGACTCAAATGTTTGTCGAAATAAAATCTTATAATCATTACTAAGTGGAATATCACAGTCTCTTTTGCTTTATTTAATACTACAGATATTGTTCAATAAGAGACAGTTAGTTCACAATCTTATACCTTAAAGTTATTATATTTTTATTTGCATTAATATATCTCTTGTAAATTTCCATTTTTGTTTCTCTTTAAAGCACATTGTTTATAGCGGAAAATTTAAGCAACGAGACGAGTTTCTATATAGTTTAGTCATTTGATAAATGTAGCTACTTTTCAACAAATGTATCGTATCAAGTAGTGAACTAACCTTTACAAAAGATTTTTAGAAATACAATTCAACTTATTATGATAACATTCTTTAATTTTTACGTTCAAAATTTCGAATATGCGGAACGAAATCAACGATAACAATAATCAATTGGTGTTCACTCACTATATCGTTGGTGCTTTCCTGTATATTAATCAGAATCTGGAGAAAAGAGATAGTTGAAGACACATCTTAAAATGAATTGTCATCGATAAACATAAGTACAGTATGGCAGGAAATAAAGTATATAGAAATATAAAACACGAACGATGTATAAAATTTTAAACTAATTTTACTGCACAATACTACAGCAAAAAAAAAAAACGGTAATTTAATACCATTTGCCATCTTATTAGAAACAGAAAAAGATCATCACAGAAAATTTTCAATATACTTTCTCTAAGTTTGGTCCATCCGGCACCAAAACGTTTTTCAAAGCAAATTATGAAAGACAGCTACATTAGTATTCTGTGAAATTTTATTCAACACACGTGTGATGATCAATTTGAGTTGTTTAATACGAGAGTTGGGAGCAAGTAATGTGTGCTCTGGACATTGCAGGAGTAATGGCACTGTGATCTGGGCATTGCGGGAGTTTAATTTGAGGGTTTATCATAATGAGACGAGATTTTGCAACATGTGCAATAAAACATATGAATGCCACAGCGTTGCTGGGGGTTTCTTTCCTGATTCCTACCAACAAAATAAATATCCATTATGAATACTCTTTCAATTGCATGTAACACATTTTTGATACATTCTTCGATTGTCGAAATATTAATCGGTTGCCGTGACTTACTTCCCAACACTCGTATTACGAGGCATTGGATCACTATAGTCACATCTTTATTAGACTTCATAAATAAACTTCATGCAGGTTAGATCAGGTGAGCGGATAGGACACGGATAGTCTGTTTGCATCGAAAATACATCTTCAAAGTGATATTGTGTAAGTTGTAAATATTCGTTAGTTGTTTATGAAATGGGTCCTTCTTTCTGAAATCATTGTATGCTAAAACACAGGTTCTTATTGACTGATAATTTTCTAACCGAGCGCCTCCTGCGTTGGAATAACTTTGACCTAGTTTGAGATAATTTTGCAACTAGCAAGATCATGTCAAGCTTTGTTGGAGGACGATTCTGGTACTCTTAATTTAAGCAAGTTTTGTAATACCCTCACTACTTCGACCACTTCCGTATGAGCAGAAATAATGGTCCGCAGCAGATGCTTTCTCACGAACACGCAAGACCATTACAAACCACATTCCACTACAGCTCTTCTCTGCGAATCAACTAACGTCACACTGACAATGTGTAGCTATACTTTCTTTACACTATAGACAGCGTACAATTTGCACCTTCAGTGCACTTTATTCCCGGTAGTGATACAGATAATATTTTAGTGAACAAAAAGTATATATGGATATGAGATGATTGTATAGTAAATTAAGATGATTCAAGTCACAGACTGCTTCAATGTATGACAGCAAATTTTAGATATGTTTTACAAAAGTTCAAGAACACGCAAATATAACGTTACAGATTGCCTTGGTTTTGTGTTTAAAAATGTTGTATTCAAGGTCATTATTTTTATATTTTGTTTGACTAATATCCGTTATGATAGCTTTCATAACTTCTATTATAATGCAATAAACATGTTAGAGGTTTCAATCTGCGTATTTTACATTTATCACTGGACTAGAAAAGTCTTACGAATAAATAATTAAATTACTAGTATTGACTGCTCGCAAGCTTTTATATTTTTCTAGTAACTATCATTACAGAAGAAATTTGAAAGACATCCGAAACCAACATAACGTATGTAAACGTTCCTTGCTAGTATCCACTGCGTGTGAAACTGTGAAGGAATATTTGAAGTACTCAACTCTTGATGGAATAAAATACATTAGGAAGTCACCGCTGAATGTCTTGAGGTATGACGATAATATACACAACTGTCTACATGCTAATTTAGATTGTAAAATTGAAACCACAACGACTCTGTAAAAATGAAACCCTAATGACTCATTCAATTTTCAATAATTTTCAACATTATGTAGTTTAGGACTTAATTTCCTGTTAATATAAATATTACGAAATAATTTAGTAACAAGGAAACATTTCAATAGGAAGTCGTCATTATAATCTTACTACACATGATTGTGTCATCCCTAAACGTCTTTGGTAATTGAAGCAATGCAAAAGCATTTAGGGAAAGAAAACTCATTTCGAAAGTTCAGCAATTGCCTATTTACGCTTATTCCTCCTCTGCTATTTCTTTAGGTGTTTTCTATTCCTTTTTTTATTCAAGACCATTTCAGTTTTCCTCAGGGGCGACAAGGGGACAGAAATTTGCAAAAAACATGATTCAACATATTAAAATCCCCTCAATTTGCCTATCATTCCCACATACGTCATAAACCCTTGCTAATTACGTTATTCGAAAGCCTGTTCTAATACGACCAAGGTAAAGTACGAATCATAAGTGTTTGAGTCTTTTGATATTATGTATACATATATTTGCATAAGATTAAATCCTGCTTTTCTACTGTAAAACAATTTATATAGGATATTGATGATTATTTCCCTATTGATACACTATGTGATCAAAAGTTTCCGGATACTCTGTGAAACGTGTAGTCACCACAGATAGCGACATAGTACTGCGATATACCCCCTGCAATACATGGTCAGCGACCTGAGTAGCCAGCAGACACTGTGGGCAGCAGAATGGAACGGTGTGAAGAACTCACGTTTTCAACGTGGTCAGGTCAGGTTTTTAACGTGGATGCTTCTTGTTGTATAAAATATGTATGCGGGATTGTCACTCCCTAGATCCACTGTTTCCGATGTTGTAGGGAATTGGGGAAGAACCACCAACCAGCGTACAGTCCTATGTAGACTTCCAGAGATCATCGAGATTTAAGAAAGGGTATCGCGTAATCGCTAATTATTCAGCGGCACCATCACACAGCAATTTCAAACTACACTTACTCAACTCTAAAACCATGACTTTTTGGCGCAAGCGGCAAAATCTTTGTGATCATCCTCAAGGAGCTGCCATAAGTCACACATCAAACAATTCAAATGCCAAATGCATTCTAGCTTAGTGTAAATAAAGAAAAAAATGGACCATAGAACAGTGGAAAACTGTTGACTGGGGTTATGGATCACGGTGTAAGGTGATGATTTGATGGTAGGGTGAACGTTAGGCGAATGGCTGGTGAACGACATCTACCAGCCTGTCTGGTGCCGACTGCTAAATAAGGTGGTGGTTACAGTGTTTTCATGTTTCTCGTGGAGGAGGCTTGGCTCTTTCTTACTTTACGTAGCAATATCAGGACGCAAGATTAAGTTGACAGGCACTTCCCGGCTGCCTCTCATCGAACTAAAGTTCTGGTATGACCATGGTGTCTTTCAACACGGCGGAGCACCAGTCGAAACTATAGGGATTGTAGACAGCGATTTCATGACAAGAATGTCACAAAAGTAGATTAGCCTGAGAGAGGCCTGATTTCAATAATATAGAACGCTTATGGGATGTTTTGTAATTCATACTTCGTGCTAAAAGACACTAACCCACATCTATATATTCTTGGACTTCTGAAGAATTGACAGTATCCAGACGAAAGTGAAGTTGAGAATAAGTTCGACCAAGGAAAATAATTCTAGCCATATAAAATAGCATTTGTATGGTAAACATGCAGAAGAAACACAAAGAGAAATATCTGAAGAAGCTATTGAAAACATCTTCAAGGAAAATGTGGTGGTGGTCAGCCATCGAAGTGAGAACAATGCTCGCGCTTGCAGAAGTGGGGATGTGGAAAGTGACGTGAAAGAAGTTTCACAAGCGTGCGCTCTACCATTGAACCACCGCGGCTCGTAATGTGTGTTAGTAATCAGTTATGTTAATGCTAAGGAGACCGGAGGAAGTAGGCTTCTCATGTCCTAGTTTTAGTTGGGATGGTCAATAATTCCAAATTACTGTAGCTTGAATAATAGGTAAATTACTTTTTTTATTTACATTTAATTTTTACTGCTTTTAGACAACTTTAACTCAGGTGGTATGGGTAATGATGAGGTGATTGGGGTGGGGTAACTAATGTCGGAGGAAACGGGATAACCGCAAGAAAACCCACGCACACGGTGTTTGTCAAATAAAAAGCACACATTGCACGAGCAGGATTTGAACAGATGATCCCAAGAGCCAGAGCTGAGCGCTCTAATAATTCAACCACCGTGCATTGTGTGTTGTAATATAAATTATCAGTAAACACGTGTGCCTGTTTGTAATCCACTCATTATTTTGACTGGAGTAAAAATGTATGTTTAAAGTAAATATACTATTATTTTAATTATATCCAATAACACATTTTCTTTACACAACATAAGTGGGAATAATACAAAGTGTCGCAAAGGTAATGAGCTATCAACTTTGAACTCTAATAGGAGAAGGATAAAATTTGCCAGCTCAATACAGGTTGCATACAAACCAAGTGTCATCCTTGTATGTATTTTTTCCGAGGAATTCCAGTATAGCACAAATCAATTTATGTCACATACAAACAAACTTTCTCCCCAAATCTTAGCAGAAAATCATGCCTTACAACTCGTTTCTGAACATGAACTCCTTAGAGACACTATATACAAGTACGACTTATGCCTCTTATACACTGTTTCCAAAACACTTTTCGTTTCCTTTAACTTTCAGTCTAAAAACGTAGATCTGTTACTTCAATTTCAGTTTATAAAAAATAATTCAATGTCTACTCTTCTTGAAGTTGTAAATTTGGGATTGTTATATCACAAAGTTCAAACAACCATTTCTTTGCCTCGTTTTGTATTCACGTCCGGTAACGAATTTCTCGAAATTGAGGAGCAATTTTATTCATTTGAAAATTACTTATACGTATGCAAACCTCATAGCTTCAGAAACTCACAACAAACGGGCTGCATAACTGAGTTAATATACAATCACAGGTTTTCTAGATGTCAACTTCAAACTTTTGATTCCAATGCCAAATATATTTACCGTTATACAGATACGGGCCTGTTACTTTCTTCCTTAGTGCCCTTTCATAGAACCTACAGATCCGAGACAGGAATCTCTCATAGCAAACCTTATGAAAATACTAATAACACTTCCCTATTATTTCATTACGAACATATAATCTTTAAGGACATGATCATACCTTCAAAAAAGCAAATTCAAACAGGTACGCACCACTTAGTTTTAAACAACACACAACTGCTCCCTACACTAGTTGAAAATTCTACAATTTGTCAGTTAGATAAATTAACAGCGCAATTAAATTCGATCAAAATTCAAGGCAAGCGACTTCAACCCCTCGAATTTCACCTTTCATATACTAATATTTTTATAATTATAACTGTAGTAGTAGTATTTTTGGTAATAGTTATAACATTAGGATACGTATTTTATGTAATATCTAAAAGACTTAAAATCTTAGAAGAGGCCAGACACTAAGCTTTTTTTTGTTCTCTATTTCCAGAGAGTCAAGTTAAGAACAGCCTTTTTAGTCTTGTCCATGAGTATAACGGGCCTCATACTAGCTATTCTGGCATATATCTTAGCTAAACTTCGTAAATATAAGCATAGAAATAACGATAATAGGCGATATCAAAATAAACAAACAACTATTACGCACAGTTCTATTTCTCTACCTACTGTTGAACCTGTTTCTAAACCATATTTTTGCGATGTCCCTCCTGCCTCTTTTTCAAACCAGGAACACGAGTACGAAATACCCCTCTCATTATATGATAAATCACAAACTTCTCATGAAACTTCTACTCCCATTCCAATTGTTCCACTTCTTTACCTCCAAAAATACCAGTTTTCAAAAATGACACTCGTAAAATCACAAAACCCCACCATACAAAAACCGCAAAACCCTTATCTTTTCCATAGAGGACATGTCCTCTCACGAGTTCCTTTCCTACCTCGTGTAAACAAAAACCGTAATGGACTTATTATCTAATCTCACCGGGCTAACATACAACTCACTACAAGCGCATCCAGAACATCATTTCAACAACATAGCGGCGGATCATCTTTACCAACGCAAGCGGTATCAATAACCCAACGGAAACTTTCAGGACCTAGGAGACGACAGAAGCACCTGTTCCCCCCAAGAAAAGTGTTAGTGGAACAAGGACCCCTTAAATGGAGCCCAACACAAACAAACGCACATCCAAACGATAGCATATACTTATGCTCTTTTTCTTCTTCTTTTTTTTACATTATATTTTTTTCCTTCTCTCCCAGTGTGGTGTTGAACGAAATATTTATGTTGATTTTAAGGCAATATATATACATACTTAGCCTTTATGTGTTGAAGTGATACGGTGATAGTGATACAATAATATACATTTTGTTTTCTTTTCTTTATATATACGATCCAAGAATTGACAGTGGTGGTGCAATATCTAAATAATCTGGTAGATGGCATATATAGGGATCACAGGTGAAGGACGAATTTTCATATAAAAACAATATATTGATACGAAAATTCTGAAATTTGGTAGGAGGTTTGTAAGGGATACCGATCGATCCCAGGACTGTGTTTCGAGATTGTAAAGGGACACATAAAAGAACAACAAAGCTATAATTGAGCTAACGTATATTATAAAGTTGCAACAGGCAACGAATTCTTGTAAGACACTTAAAGAAGACGCTTACTCATGAATAAGCTTGTACAAAACAAGT
The DNA here is from genome assembly GCA_022664845.1 of Lepisma saccharinum. Lineage (NCBI taxonomy): Eukaryota > Metazoa > Arthropoda > Insecta > Zygentoma > Lepismatidae > Lepisma > Lepisma saccharinum. Next base: position 10,034 of record JAGDQP010014552.1, on the reverse strand, counting down.
ATACGTAACTTGTTATGGCACATAAATAATGTATTGTCAGAAACCTTTCCGGGCTGTATGAGCGGAAAACAGGAGCTTTAGGCTATATGGGCCAACAACATCCCTGGAAATATGCTGACCCATACAGTCGTTTAAGCTCCTCAGCTCCTCAGAAGAGGAAAAGAATCCAATATATAGAAGAGAACTTACACAACTCTCCGGTCAACTACCAGGTCCTATCATACAGTCCGGTGAGTAACATGGCGCTAATTTTATTTGAATAACATCTTTCAAATGAAAGCAAAACTTCTTAAATCTACCATTTATTTATTAATGACTACATCCTATCCCAGTACCTTAAACATGCCTTAGTCCGTCAGAGGGGAGATGGCAAACGATATAGTAGTTAATATTTTCTTCAATCGTAATAGTGAATAATATATCAATTGTATCTTTCAGCATTATCAGTTATTTTGATTCCATAATATTAGAAATGTTTGTTTTAACCCAAAACTGATATCCATTATTAGCTAGCTTAATGCTGTGCCGCTTATATTTCGCTCAGCCAGCAGTAACAAACTATATGCTCTTTTATTATGGTAATTCCTACATGTCTCACGCCTATTGAGGATGTCTTTAGATCTTAAGCTTTAGGTGTTGCTTACATTTAACCAGCTTAAGGCAGCTAAGGTTTAATTTTCACCGTCCTTTTAAATAGTGGTTTTAGAACCACATTAAAACGGCAATTTCGAATTACCGTGGTTAAATGTCCTTTAATGTTATTTGTGTGATAATCATTGTGATAATGTGATAATATTCATTGTGATAATATTTAATCTGATAATCATTCTTACACTGTACACAAAAAACAATAAAAATATGTCATATATTAATTCAAATTTGATTAAAATCAATATGTATAATATTGTCTTTTCAGAGCACTATGGACTATAATTTGGCTTGCGTTTGTCGTTCTTGGAATAAAGACTGCATATACTATCACGTCCAGATATTACTACGAAAACTCTGTGTTCTATCAAACGGTCGAAGTTGACGAAACACACAGCGTGGAACTTTTATCATTCCATTTCGTTCTAGATAGTCGATACCGTTATAATATGCCGTAAGTTTTATAATACTTTCTAAATTGTACAGAGATTATACACTGTAATATATGTTACAATCTTCTAAGCAAACTGCCTTCAGTTCTAATAGTTTAGCTCGTCCAAAAATGAATTTAAGTCAAGGCACATGTTAAGATATCTGCAATGAAATTAATGTTTTGCGGATATATTCTTGCTTTTTAACATTACTTTCGTTACACTACAGATATTTATAGCACAATCGCACTCTAGCAAAATATTTATTTTGGAAACATAAATGCATGATGTGTTTAAAAGTGTGAGGTAATCGGAAATGTAAATCTGTAGTAGTGGTTGAATTGGCTATAAGAAAAAAGACAGAGTCTATTTTTGTAATATTAATTCAGCTAACTCATTATTAAAAATAGCAAAGTACTTTCGAATTTAACATTTTATTATAATTTGGTTATGAATTTAATCTTTGTAAAATTTAAATTTAAATTGCACTTCGCTGATACGTTGCCCAGTTTATACCAATATATGCTCCACCATCACATCAGAAAAAGTCATGGTTTTAAATGGAAAGGTACATTCACACAGGAACTTAGAAATGTCGTTAATATCCAAAAGGAACTATTGTTAAACCAAATCTTTAGGAGTGAAACTTGATTTGAAAATTTTAAATCAGTTTGACTTGTTCAGCATCCAACATCTAATTCCCAATTCTTATGCTTTCCAAAGATCTAAACCCCAATCTAAATTTACAGGTAGTTCTACTAAATATTGTAAAAATCTTAATCTTCATTTTTAGACCTTATATTGGTATTCTTTGATACACAACGAAAAAGGATGTATTTACTTAGAAACGGAAATATCAATATTAGTAAGAAAAAAACATTACTTAAATTTATAATACTTCTTCACTTAAAATTTTCATTTATGGAGAATAACATATTAAATACAGTGTTCATGATCGTAAATGAAGTTATCTATATAGTTAATAAAATTGCATTTTTCTCCGATCTACCTGCACGGCTTGGCAACCATATTGGAAATACTTCCGGTACGAATAGCCCTCTCTCGCGTATCTTGAACTATACGTAACAGCGAGAAGCGTTCATCCTGGCAGCTGCAGTTTGGTCTTGTGGTCTGGAAGCTGAACCACTGGCCACGTGTTCAAACACTGGCGTTGACTTTTTACATACTTTCTTTTAAAGAAAATTAAAGTTTTTTCGTCTTTCGTTTTTTTCATCTTTTCGTTTCGTCTTCGTCGTACACAAAAGAAAATTTAATAAAAGTTGTGATTTATAATTTTGAAAGAGGTCACTAAAACCTTGGATGTGTATAATAAACCCACTAGGGTAGGATGAAAGGGGGAGGGTGCGTCGGAAGGGAGCTGTGCGGCATTAGCCACGCGGGGGGGGGGAACCACCCGGTAGGCGGTGGACATACTCAAAAGTACTGTTTACTCAAAAGTTCTGTTTACGCAAAAGTTATGTGCCGTACCGGAAGTATTTCGAAGTGGGCTCTCCCCAACCCTGCAGAACTGAAGTCAGTTCTGAAAAAAAAAATCTTGCAATAAAAATACAGTTTTGTATAGGTAAAATTAAATTTCATTTCTTGACAAGAGTCATTCACAATTAAACAATCCCACTTATCCATAATCTTCTCAATTGTATTGTATTGAAATATTTTAATTCTTCCCAGAAGATACTTATTGATTTTTTTAGAGAAATCGTGGCTGATAGTTTTTCTTTTCAAGGCATTATTTTCATTATTCAAATTTTCACTTCCATTTCGTATTGGAAAAGAATTGTAACGACAAATTGATGCCAGAATCTCCCTATCCGTATTGACGTATCTCCATATGAATTCCTATGGACATATAACAATAGATTACTCAGCCGTAACATTAAATTAAGGACATTGTACAATTGCTACTGAAGTATGGAACTAGCATATGTTCATTGTCACCCTGGAGTGCATTAGTCCCTGGAGTGCATTAGTTATTATTGTATGTATCCGAAATTCGAATTCTAAAAACGAGTGGTGAGAGAAACTAAAAACGAGTGGTGACATATGGGAATTAATGACAATATAAAACTCAATTTTCCATTTACCAAATAATGATTCGCTAGCGAGAGATGACAATTATTCGAGTTATAAAGTTCAGTATACAGAAATTGCTCTAAATTACATTCGTCATAGAATACTCAACTGACGAAAAAATAGGAAGAAGGCTGATAGAAAGTATTTTCACAATTACAGAAGTTATAAAAGCACTGAAATTATATTTAAAAAAAAGCATTGTATTAAGAAGAATTGAAGCTTAACTTGCCTGTAAGTAGTATTCGTTTGGTGAGGAGTAAATGCGCATGATATTTTCTACCCCAGTATATTTTCGATAAAAATGCTTCTGGGTAACATTATCACGATCGTCTTTCCTGTGTTGTTCCCATGTATACTACACTATAAGGTAACCAAATATTCTTACGGTTGTGATAGTCCGAAAATGTAAGGTTTCTATAAAATGTCACTCAAAGTAACTCCCGTCAGCATTCAGCGCATTATGTCAACATTTCTGCATTGAGGAAAAACTGAGGGACCTTAGAGGCAAAGAAAGCCGTGAATACCTGTCGCAAGTCTGCCTCATTAGTGACAAATTTCTGAATCTGTTGACAGAATGTCTGGGGGGTACGGTGGAGCTCACTGTCCCCAGCCAAGTCGTTCTATGATATCCCTATCCACATGCACCACATATCGCCTTACATTGTCGAAAAGGAATCACAGTCTTACGATTCACTTATGCTGACTCCTGTTGAAGTGTATTTCACACGTTTCAACTACTGCAACTACACCTCTGCAGTAATGGTTTGGCCCGATGGTAATAGCTCGTGCTGTACCATTTGGCGAATAGGTCTTCAGATACAGAGCATGCTTTTACGTATATCTAGAAGTGCTCTTGTGCTGTGAGGAATAGTGTTCGGCAGTGCCAAGAAATGTTTGTCATGACTGGCAGTTTGATACAGGACCCACGTTTCCTCACTTGTGAACACTCGATCGAATATGAATGTGATGTGATGCCGAGGAAGCACACTCGGTTGTTGTTGGCTTGCGATAGTGTGAAGTACTCAATTGCTCAACTCGTACGCCTTCCCTTCTTGATACTAGTAAAGCCTTCCTATTCATCGGAATCTTTGGAAGCGTTCGGCATCCTCACCAAACGTTTAGCTGCTCGTCATCTGAGGCCTCGTCATGCAGGTCTTGATCCCACTACGTGCTTCATCATAAAAGGACAAATCTCCCGATTTGATTTTCTGGATGTATTGCTTGGCGGTGCGTTCATTCACAATATTATCTCGAATAGCAGGTAGGTCTTCAGCGAATTGATTTGTCTGCGGACAATCTTACCCTAAAATAATTAAGCACAAGTAGCCCAAGAAATAAAGTGACAAAAAGGGCAAATGTCGGGAATAATTAGGAGAAAGCTAAATTTTGGCCAGTTGTTAAATCATTACTAGGGGTGCATTTGCATTTTCCCAAAATATTTAACCGGTCAGTAGTTGGATCAGTTTTCCTGTGCTTGTACCATTCATACATATTTTTGTGAGCCGTGTTCGATAAGCAGAGTCTATTTTTTCTTTCCAGAAACATTTGAAACAATTAGCCGATCGTTAAAATCTTGTTAAAGGTGTCTGTCGGTATATGACAGCCATCGTCCTGACCAGATGTGCATTTTGTAATATTATACCTAGGTATATTTCGTTCAGAATATAGTGGAGTTCGTCACTGTTTTATATGTACTCACATAACAAACATAATTAATTCCTCTGTATCTATTTTGGTGGAGCTAGAGTTCTTCAATCGGCTTAGTTCTGAAATGACCTTTGGAACTGTTTCAATGGCACTTTACTTATTGTACCACAAGTTACTCACAATAAAATGCCTAACCCTAACCCATTCTATACACTGATCATTTTGTAAGTCACATTTCTTGATAAGATATTCTAAAGTCTAAAGTCATTTCTAAAGTCAGAACCATATGAAAACACTTCTTGCGCTCTGCTGCAGTATTAATACTAAATTCTTTTCCACAAATGTAGCAATTTCTTTTTAAACCGAAAGTTGTTTCTGGGGTAATTAAAAAAGCTAAAGATGTTAAAAGATGAGATGGGGTATCGGTGTGCATTGATTTTTAATCAGCTTTGATACTGTTATGTCTTGTCTTCTACAGTTCTGCATACACGCACTGTGAACCCGAATAGTACTTTCTCCTTCGAAGTCTTCATGCAGAACATCGTTTCATTTCACACCATTCTCAATAATGTATGTAATTATCTTTACACTAATACAGTTTTTATTTCAAATCATTTCCTAAGAGTACACAATAAATCAAAATCAACCATTCTTCATTATTGTATTTTTAATAAATAAGTAACTGGTTAGTTGTAATGCGTTCATTCCGCTACGTAAATTTTCACAATAACCTTACAGTTTATTTACAGCGGTAATCGATTACCACGCCCTGTTAGAAGATAATAAATATAACCTACAGGATTCAATAGATAATACAACACCATAGAAGGGATATTATAATAAAAATTAAAATTAACAGGTAAATTTAATTTCCAGCTAATAGAAATATGACTAACCCTGTCCTAATAAATTCTATGAAGTTCTATTTTTTCTTGCTGACTACAGACCGTAGCTTACAATTGAAGACCTCCTTGATTTTTTTTTCATTACCCACATAGCACTTTTGACGTGACTTAACCTTGTTGCAAGCTGGCATGCTATCTGAGAATGTGGTATATCACATCAAAAGGCCGTGAAAATACGTTACGAATTGATCACCTATTTCACTTGCAACTACAGAGCAAAGACATATTGTTATAATTGTCGACAACTTACAACTGCCTAATGTGGAAAGAGTGATATGGTGATTGCGACCTCACTAGCTAACATAGTAATTGTTCAACCATACTTATATGAACATAATTTTAAAGCTTATGATACAGGAAATAAATTTTATTTCAAACATTTTTGATATTGCGAGTTTAAAACAAGCTACACCGTAAAAAGAGTAAACATTGAAAGGAAAATATCGTTAGTTGGCGTTTTGATCTCAATTACGGCAAAACTGCCAGAAATAGCGCACAACACATGATACACATTTTCGTAATCGTCATCTGCGAATTATAACAAAAAAGAATCATGCCGTTATGTCTATTTGCTACGGAATGCAATTCCTGAAATTCTGTAAATTTATAGTTCGAGGTTTGGCGGTAAGCACAGGGGAGAGAGGGGTGATTTTGGGAAAATACACATCTAGTAATGATGCAACAAACTGTCAAAATTCAGGCTTCTCCTAATTATTCTCGATATCAAACCTTTATTACCTGGGCTAAGAGCCCTGAACAGACTGCTTCGGCACCTCTGTTTGAGGAGCTTATTTTCATATGAGCGATCAGGAAACGTCCTGGAAACACGATTGAAAGTACTTTCGTTCATAAAGACGCGTACGTTTTGAAAATCTATTCCTAAGGACAAGTGGTATGATGTAAGTCTGAAATAACAAATTGATTTGTAAGAAGTTTGAGTAATACATATTAATGTACGCTGGGTGCAATACACTACCAGTTAGAGAGTTACGTTGGTAAAGGCCGCCATATAATAATATATCTTGTTGGATTGATTAATAGGAAGGGGATGGGTTAAGATATTGGTCTGGGCTAGACTTTCGCTTATATACATGAGAGTTTTGCCATAATCTTATTTTAACAGACATAAGGAGTTGTAAAAGTAACATATGTAGTTTTTTCAAATGTTTGAAAATTCGTTATTTATAAAACAGTGCAAAAAAGAAAAACAATCTGGGCCATACTAATGAGCTGATCCATGGTTGATTAGTATGCACTATTTTTGCCCTTCTTGTATTGTGTCAAAAAGAACAGAGTGTTTTAAAACTTCCTATAATGTCTCACATATGACTAACCGTACTTCACCAATATATTTCTGCGAAAAATCTAGCCCAGATTGATATATTTTACGAGCCTTCCCATTTTCTGAAAAAAATCTAACAAGATCCAAGATTACCGATTTTAAGATGGCGGCCATGGAGAATGTGTCTCTTTACTGATAGTAGATTTCTCCAAGTACGCATAATAGTGTTTTTTGTTTGTTTTTCCATTGTTTTAAGTGTTTTAGGAATACACTTATGTTTACAGACTAAAGTCATACTATAAACACATATCTTTTTAATCTGAGTTTTGGCCTTTGCGCCCTTCCTCGTGACCTAAAACAGTTTTAATCATGCTTCGTCGATGTCTTCTCATATCCGTTACTACTCCGCCAAGTTTGGTTCGAAAAGCGCTTTGAACCATAGATAGATCTACTTGTAAGAATTATGTATATAGGCTAAGAGTCATTTAAAGCTCCTTCAAACGTATTTATTTTCGTTAAACGAACTGATTGTTTACTTTGTAGTCACGAATATAAAATATTGGATTTAAGACTTGTTAAGCTATCCTTTGAGATACCTGATACAATAACAACAATACGATTCGCTACGATGAAGAATGACAAAATTAACATTCAATGCAGAAATAACCTATACAATCAGATTTGAAGAAAATGAGGTAGACTTAAAGTGATACATTTTTTTCTAATTTAGATTTTCTAATGATTGTAGGCTGTTAGGTTTTCTTCAGTTATTCTCTCTAAACCATATACGGTAAATTACAGTATCAGTCCCAGCAGGCAATTGCTTATTTATAATGATATCTGAACAGAACGTGTATTAAATAATAGGTAGAACAGAACTGATCTAGACTCATGATTAAACACAGTATTAAGAAAAATGTTGCTACTTTATAGCGACGAGTACAATTGTCATTAGTTCAAGCAATGGGACTCTTACGTTGCTTTTACTCATATAACCTAACTCTTTTGAAGGAATTTGTTCATCGATTCAATTCGTTAGAGAATATGTATAAAAAATATAACAAGAGACTCTCGAGAACTGTCGGTTCGATAACTGCTCTTCGTAAGATCTACGGTAACTAATCTCAGGATATGTAATATCTACGGACACTCCCGCTCTCACTTTAACGTAATCAGCATAATCCGAGCACTATGACACGCAAATTTAATTTACATATTCTGAGGACGCCCAAGCATACATACTTATCATAATCTAATTATCATGATAATTACAATTTAGAACATAATTACCTTACTTTCATGTGTATTATGTTAAATATAATTATATTTACCAGATCCTGTAAGAATTTGTTTCTGAACTGCTATATGAATGGCAAAAGCTTCAACTGCTGTACGTACACTGATTACCTATATTCAATTAATGGACCTATTTACTCTATGAACTCCAAACACTCCAGGTATGTAACGTTTTATTGAACATTCAAATGCAATTGTTCTTATATATACATGTTGAGATTTTGTAGTTTCCCAATATGTAGATACCTTATATTACTAATCATATTTTGTATCTAATTATAACGCCATGTAAACAGTAAATGATTTATCTACATGCGTAAATATTTTGTTAGTGACTTGATTCAATCTAGCTCTTATACATCCATTTTCAATACTGTACATTTCGCATGACAAAATGTGACTCTTAGCGCCTTTCAATTAGGTAATTCAAATAACATCTTATTCTTGTATGATTGTGTCTATTAAAATGACTTATCTATTTCATTTCATCCTTCTCTGCTACGTAACAGAAATCAGACAACACGAGAACAGAATTTGTATAGATATGCATGAATTAGTAAAGATTAAATAACAATATATATAAAAATATTAAACAGTATAAGAAAGGCGATGCAGGGAGAACTTGAAACAGCCTCTGCTTGAGAACTCTAAAAGTCGAAAATATTTTGTTTTTCATCGGAGAAATGTAAAAGGACACAATTGAAAACAGAAACTGATGGATATATTTCAGTCAGTGACAGAGGAAGATACATGGAAAGATAACGGGGAAGAAGGAAGAAAGAGAGAGAGATTGCAGGTAAAAACGTAATGAATGAAAACGTAGTGAAGAAAAGAAAAGAAACAAAAATCATAACGAATAAGTTCCCAGAAACCGGACAGTAAAATATCGCTGATTGTGGATCTTATAACTTGTGACGATAATTGAACATATAGAACGATAGTTTCCAAAGTCATTCAGTTCCTTTCAAAATAGTGACCAAAATTGCTGGTCTAATTAAATGCTCATAATTTCCACTTCAACAGGAGGGATCTGATACACATCTAGGATAAAAGAAAAACTTAGTCAAGGGCTTAGTTCGTTCCATGAGAAAATTCGGTACCGTTCGTTGAACGTAATAATTGGAAATACGTTGTAACAAACACAGTATGTGCCGTAGACCATACTCTTCGTTCCAGCCCAGTAAAGAAAATTGATTATAAAAGCATAATGAATAGTTATTATTTTCCCACTAAATTTATAAGATAAAGAAATAAGATTACAAGTACCAACTTAATAAAAATGAAACATGTGAAAATAATAAAGAGCAGAATCTACATGTTCCTGATGGGCGTAGCAAACCTTGAATGTTCAACGATTCAAATGTGAAGAAAGCACGAGTTAATACGTTAATCACTCGTAGTATAGAAACACATTTCTTCTAAATATATAAAAAATATAACGAAATATTTAACTTCTCGCTAGAAAATAGAAACATAGGAACGAAATTACATAAGTTAGTTTCTAGCAACTTCTGCAAATTTAGCTTTTCCAACCATGTTAGCTTGGTTTTCATTTATTGCTAATATAATGTCATTATATTTACAATATCTCATAACTGTCTCAGATAGAGATACCGAAATCCACAAACGAAGAAAAGTGTATGTCGAAAAATAAAAGACAGGGAACGAAAGATAGAGATGAAGAGAGCGAAGCAAGATAGAGGAAGAGAATTAAGGTCAAGAACAAAAGAAAAA
>JAGDQP010014551.1:31073-44874 GCA_022664845.1 Lepisma saccharinum | reverse complement strand
CTATTGGCAAAATAATGGATTACTTTTTACTACACCAGATAAAATGTAGGGGAAACGGTCGGATTCGGGGAAACGTTTGAAATTTTGAGCATACTCTATAAAATTAAGTGAGCGAATTGGTTTTAGTGTAACTTTAGATTTCGGCTTCAAGAGACTGTCACGACTAAAATTGACGTATATTAAAAAAAAAAAAATGATAAACTTAACTTTTCGAATAAAATCAAGCATAACGTTTTCTAGAAAAAAGTCAAAATCAGTATGACTGATAATAGGTAATTTTGTTTCTCTGGATTTGAGTTTTATATCTGTGAAGAACCTTGCCTAAGATGCGAGATTTGAGTTATTCGTTCGGCATTTCCCGGGCCCAGAAAATGTGGCGAGATTTTGGTAATTGAGGCAGAAATTTGTTTTTTTCCGTGTCATTACTGCATATGAAGCTTTGGTTTTATCAGTTTCGATTCCAGTGTATTTGGAGCGATAGGATATATTAAAAACAAAACTTTGTTCTTCTGAGCGGAATTGTTGAATACGAAATTTTCGCCATGAACACTTTTCGCATTCCAAATACTTCAAAGGAATTATTGCGGATTGGGTGCATGAATCGAAAAAATGCAGGTTTATCGCGGAGTATGTCGTGTATATGGATTATTGCTTGGCGTAATGATTCTACACTTGTTTCGGGAAATATCAAAGAGCGACGGTTATATGGTAATTGTCTGTGAATATGGTACGTGATGGACCGTTCGTATCCCGAAATTATATCGCTTACACGAGACATCTTGAGAGAAATTTACTGTAATTTTGTCCTAAAAAAATTCAGAAATTTACTGAATTTAGAAAATAATAAAACTAATTTTTAGGTATTATACGGGGTAACCCCCACCAATTAGGCCGAGAAGGGGGAAGGATACGCTTCTCGAAGAGAACACGGCGCGAAAGTCGACCATGCCATCGTGGGTGCCCTGTTATTTCGTTTGGTTATTGGGGGCGAATTCTATAAGGACTACAGATCACTCACGACGTTCTAACATATACATATTTAGGCAGTAGCTTCTAATAGAGTCTTAAGCATAGGGTTTGATTAGAATGCATGGCAAATGAAACGATTGAATTCGACTGTATAATGAACAATATTTATATACTAAAAGAACGTAAGTAAATGAGGGCACGAACTCAAGTATTACCCTAACCTATAATTCCATCAGACTGAACATAATAACAGGTATCAAACAAAATTACATTATCAATCATGGAAATGAGTGTGATTTTCAACTTACCTAATTCCAGTTTAGTGAGGATAGGATAATAGTTTTAGTACATATGGCGTGTGTGTATCAGGAGTCCCAGAGCAGGCCAACTTCATGAGCAAGATGGATCTTGAAGTATAGAGATTCGAAACTAGAGTCGTAGATGTTAGTTGACGATGATATTGTCAGTCTTAGAAACAGCGATATGAACACAGAACACGATCTCTGTGATCTCAGATTCTCGGTCTTGTTGTACTTGGTGTAAAATTATAGGTCTGTTTTTTGGAAGTTTCATTCATAGCTCATGACAACAACCAATCACAGTTCTCCTTCGGGAGGAGTCGCTAAGCTCTTCTACGCCAAAGTCACAGAAACTATACACTTGCTGCTCTGTCTCTACAGTCATCACTTGGTCCGCGGTATCCGATCTGCTTGATTAGATGTACTATGATATTTAGTTTACGTTCCTCTGAAACCCTAAGCGATATATGATATTGTCATATTCTCTTAGTTTGCATGCTCATGCAATGTGACTCTGTAATACAATATGAGGATGAGATCTTACGTTTCCTCTGTTCAACGTGATTGAACAATGTGACTCCTGAAACTCGAGTCTCGGAGGAATATAATATTAGAGACTGAAACCAGAAACTGTCTACAGATGTGTGTGACTTTGACAGAGGTTATGATGTTGCTTTGGACCAATATGTAAATTAACGTTCGTTGAAAGATCACACATGCTCAGTAAAAAATATAGAAATAAAAATATTACTAACTAATTCTTGGTTCGTGCCGCGGGTCTTAAACATTTTATAATACATTTATTTTGAACAGCGTAAATACTTGTGAAAGAAGTGGGATATGATGTCACGGGACAGCAGAATTTTTATCATATATTGCTTTTGAATAGCAGAATTTTAAGAGATATTTTTGGACTAGTTTTCAAAACTGTTTTAAAGTGGGTCGCGCTGAGCGTTATTCTCGCCCCAACGAAAAACACGTAATTTCGGGGTTTCCGGGACAGCAGAATTTTTCTAATTTTCTTGTTTTTGAATAGCAGAATTTTAGCAGATTTTAAACTAGTTTTCAAAACTGTTTAAAGTGGGTGGGGCTGAACGTTATTCTGGCCCCACCTAAAATAAACTGTAATTTCGGGGCTTTCCTGGACAGAAATTTATTTATCATTATTGTTTTTGAATAGCAGAATTTTAACATCTTTTGGAACTAGTTTTTCAAAACTGTTCTAAAAGTGGGTGGGGCTAAGCGTTATTCTGGCCCGAACCAAAAACCCGTAATTTCGGGGCTTTCCTGGACAGAAATTTATTTATCATTATTCTTTTCAAATAGCAGAATTTTAGCATATTTTTGGAACTAATTTTCAGAACTTTTCTAAAGTGGGTGGGGCTGAGCGTTGTTCCGGCCCCAACCAAAATCCCGTGATTTCCGGAACAAAATAATTTTTATCATTATTGCTTTTGAAAGTAGTGCATTGCTTGCAGATTTTTTTAAAAACTTGTTTTCAATATTTTCCTCAAGTGGGTCGTGCTGAGCGTTATTCTGGAGCCAACCAAAAAACCCTAGCTTCGGCGCTTTCCGGGACTGAAGAATTTTTATCGTTATTGTTTTTGAATAACAGAATTTTAGCAGATTTTTTGAACTAGTTAAGAACTGTTCTAAAGTGGGTGAGGCTGAGCGTTATTCTAGTCCCAACCAAAATAACCCATAACTTTGGGACTTTCTGAGACATCAGAATTTTTATCATTCATTATTGTTTTTGAATAGTAGAATTTTAACAGATATTTTTAACAAATTTTCAAAACTGTTCTAAAGTGGGTGGGTCTGAGCGTTATTCTGGCCCTACCCAAAATAACCTGTAATTTCGGGGCTTTCCGGAACAGCAGAATTTTTATCATTATTGTTTTGTTTAAAACTATTTTTTAAAAAAATGTGCCGATGTGGGTGGGGCCAGCTTGACGCAAGTAGCTTACTATTGTTGTTATTATTATTCGTGAAGAAACGAAAAGCTTGCAATAGAAGTTTTTTTATTATTATTATTCGTTTGGACGCCGTCAATACTGCCGAGTTGTCCAACATCTGAATTTGTAGAACCGGTAATTCACTGGAATGCGGTTATCTCTAGTAACTTCAGGTGTTCATATTTCTGGAGTATGTTCTATGGAGAAAATTGAGACAGGCAGTCTCATTTTAATACATTATTAATAATGTGCTTACTAAAACAGTAATAAGAAAAAAAAATGAATAAAAAAGACGACGCTTTCGCCTTCTGACACTTCGTTTCGCTTCGTCCCCTCATTAATAATATGCTTACTAAAACAGTAATAAGGAAAAATGAATAAAAAAAGACGATGCTTTCTCCTTCTGACACTTTGTTTCGCTTCGTCCCCCTCTTACCATTGCAACCACACTAATGATTATACAAAACCCCAATAAATAAGATAGAAAGCCTGTTCATGCGTTCTAGCTTCATCACCCATCACAAAAGATCTCACTGCTTTAATATGCGGATCAAAATATCCTGCTACCAGTTCAATTTCCTTCTTTATTATTATAGAAGGCGCGAGGAATCTTATGAGAACGAAGAGAGCAATTTACGCGTTACAAAGAGGAGACATTTGAGAGAACTATCCTCCCCACGCCTAATCTCTTGGGGTTTCCATTTAAAATTTTTATCCTTCATTTTAATCGATATTTGAAAACGAGCTACCGCTAACTAAAAGCCTTTTATTATCCGCTTCACTGAGAACTTCCCTTTCAATTCAGTTAGTCACTCCGTCAAAATCAAATTGTGTTTTAATTTGTGTCAATTTGAATAAAAATGTTCATACAAGTAAAAACCATGAATGAACGCTTCTCTTACTCCATATTCTTTATGAAGCTAAAATGCATATGCAATGACGAACTGACAAAGAAGGTAATTTGTCCTTGTTATCCCTCTTATGGCTTACTAAGATTTTTAATCAACAGAAACATAGAATGTATATTTTTAACAGTCGTATTTGTCTAACAATGCAGTATGTTTTCTTCTTTCTCAACTTTTGAATGTTCCACTAAATCACTTGTTATCTTCGAGGAGTGAGTTTTAACTGTCAAAGAAGAAACAGGATTGGTGATGCTGTTACAAGGAGGAGGAGAGTTGATAAATAATTCTGTCATGTGAGGCGTTGTTCGGTAACGATCGCGAATAATGATGGAAGGGGGGAGGGGAAGTCTGCGGAAATCCTAAAAATAAGGTTGTAGAGAAAGTACGGGGCGGGGCGGAATTAAATAGAAACTGGGGTTGATTTTACTCCCTTTGTAAATTTTAAGTTGACCCCAGTAAAGGTATTCCCGGGACGCCACTGCTTTCAGCAACTTCATGCTATTCCGCATATGCACTTTGGTATGTACATTTTTTTTGTTACAAAGCTCTGTGTGCAATGGAAGCCGAATTAAAGCCCTGTTACGAAGATTAAGAACCACTCGGTGTGTGTATAGGATGTATTGAACTTTACATTTCAGTAACAAAAGTCACTAAAAGATTCACATGTTAACAATCGATAAGGAATTGAATCATAAATGACAAAACATAATTCTATAAATACACAATAAATAAAAGATCGTTACACATTTTTGGGGCAAAAAACAGCACGTTTAGGACCAGGTCGAAAAAACGGGAAAAGGGGGCATTAAATTTCAGATCTTTCTGCTTCTGTCATTTGAAAGAGTGAGGTTTTCGAGAAAATGGCTAGAAAATATTTTTTCAACAATTCAGAGCTCCTCAGGGCCCAAATTAATAACTTCAGGTGAAAACTAAAATAAGGTCCTTATTAAAACCCGTTAAAACCTATCATATGCGCAAAAAAAAAAAAAAAAAAACTGTCTTATTAAATCTGGCAACTTTGCAATTAATTTCTTCGGAAGGTAACCAATGTGAAGTAATGATTTTTACACACGATAGAATATAACATGAGAGAAATAGTATGCTTTTTATTTCATGCAAATCCTTAAATTTGGCTCTAAGAAATTGATTTTTGAAAAGAATGTTTATTTTGTATTTGATGACAGTAGATGACCTTGGCAACTATTTTGAGAGCCTGTAACTCTTCACAGATTTTTTCCCCCAAAAAAACAAAAAAAAACACGGGTTTCTTTATTTTTCATATACTTTTAGGAATAAAGTATCACAGAGATCTGAGATAGTCAATGGGACAATTTAGAGTTTACATGGATGAACTGAAATAGAAGTACTCTTATGTTACTAAAGAGAAAGCTTAGCAGGTATCCCACGATAAACTATAAGGGCAATAACATCACGCGATCAAAGACATTTACACATTTCGGGTAGAGTTGCATGAAGGATTGCGTTTCAGTGAGCACATAAAGCCTATTACGTTTAAAACTTCAAAAATAGTAAATAAAATCATAAGGGTTCATAACATTGGTTCAAAGTAATTTCAACTTGAATGTTAAAACTATTAGACTTTATTATGGTGCACTTTTGGTTTCAATAGCGATGTGCTAGCACGTCTAACTACAAATTGGGCGACCCGGGTTCAAATCCCGGTCTGGACACTGGAGACTTTTCTTCAATGTTCTCATACCTGGTGCTCAGTGCTAGAGTGTCCTTGGTGGACTTTATTTACTATCACTATATAATAACTCTTGGCTGTATTATTGCATATTTGACTATTTGATTTACAAAGTGTTATCTTGGCCACTCAGCCGTTCATAACACTCGAATAAAAATAAATTAATTTATAAATCAAATTATTATGTACAAAGGTTTTTCTTAAAACTGTTATGTTTTAAGTTTCCTTTAATTATGGTGAGATTACTTTTATCTAGAAGTGCATGAAAACATGAACAAAGATATTTGATAAAAAATCTCAATAAAGATATTAATAAAATTATCTGTGGATATTTCATAGAAAACTTGATCTTTAATGCCCCCTCATATCAAACAAAATTTTATAAACCATTGACAACATGTAACAGGGGATATATACTACTCAGAATAGTGATATGTAATTCTGACCTTGTGTAATGAGATCTTTTACTTGTATGTTTTATGTATATTCTACTTTTTTCTTTTTTGTAATTTGTATATGTGACTCGGTACTATATTGGCTGTTCAGCTGTTCGTATTACTTTAATAAATTTATTTATTATTATTATTATACACGTATTACCTACGTTACTTTGTTATTTCTATGAATTTTATGAGAACTATTTTTATCTTTATATTGTTCATGAATTGAGGGGGGTAATGAAATCTTAAATATACCATCTTTGCGTTTGTCTGGTAGATTTCAAGGAGAACTGCAGTCGTTTATTGAGTGTTAGAAGTTGAATTTGAATACTTGCAAAAATAAGCAAGTTAACATTATCTTTATGTATTATTTTAAATAGTAAATATGTGATATGGTTCTGTGTATCGTACGTATCGTCGCGTTAAATTGAGTGTTTGAGCAAGTTTTGTCGTTTAATAACTACATCTTTGTTTTTTGTTTTATTATTTCTTCGTTTCATGCAAGCGTTCGTGGAGATATTAATGGAGCCTTTAGGTGAAGATATAAACTGACTATAATTTCGAGAAGCATGGTTAAATAGAGTGTGAGAAAGGGATCAAATTGTAGTCATTACCTTTAGGCGTGGTTCCTGCATGTACGAACTATGTGTTTGAGCCGTCATCCCTGTTTTAATTTCCTCGTCGTTAAGATGGTTTGTAATTTCCCGAGGGAGGAAGAACTCAGAAGACCCACACCCACCTAGGATCTCGGAATATAGTTGACCCGTTAAATGTCGCAAGCCTCAATTACAGACGCCACTTGGTATATCCTCTGTGTACGCGACGAGGAGGTTTTCCAAGTCCTGTAGCCTAATTTTATAACGCTTAGCTTAACGAGGAGCTAGCTTTTATGTGATTTGGCTAGAAATTCTCCCGCCATGTTGGCGAAAAGCGCGGGATCTTGGCAATGAATGTCGGTTTTCTGCTCTGCCACGCGTGATATGACTAGACCACCATCTTGGGAGATGCAGAAAGCTTCCAAAAGCCAATGTTAATTCTGCTTTCACAGTATCCGTCGTTTTGGGCGTTTTTGCGAGTTTGCTAGTTAGTGAAAAATCGCAGTTCACAGTTACTTAACTTGAATATCTTAAATCTACCTCTATTCATACACGTTTCTTGGTCTTTTGTGCTTATATCGTTTTGACCAGATAGAATGAAATTTCGTTTATTGTAAGTTAAGTTGAAACATAAACTCTTCAATGGAAGCTTATTTAGACCGATGCCTTATCGACATGTGTATTTTTTCCTAGGATATATTTTTTTTCTTGTTCATTTAACTACATGCACACTACAACAGATAGAAGTAGGTCCTACAGTATGAAAACTTCCTGTTAGCTACTAGATTTGTAAAGAAAATATAATGTACTGTGTTGTATTTGCTTGCATCAAGCTTAGTTACATTTGAAAATCAGAATGTTTGTAGTCGTTAATTTTACCGTTGAATTTGAAGAACTTCTGTGACAAAAACATAAATAAATTATATTTTTTAATAAATCATGATTTAAAAATAACCTCTACATATTTTTTTGAAAATGATAACTGAATTCTTAAGTTATTATTAAAGTGAAATAATCCGTGACAAAATTGGAAAGATTCCTGATACGAACTAATTATTTTCCAAAATGGATACCCACAATTAATTGGGCGCGTTATAAATTACTAAAATCTGTGAAAAGAAAATCAGTTTAAACTGAAAAGGATATGTCAAACGATGCGAGCCTGTGAGTATTCGAATTTAACACCACTACATATTGAAAATTAAGGTTGTTGCTAATAAATTATTTCTTTCTTTCAATAGTTTCAGGTATAGTACATGGACAATTTTATACTGAAACATAACGAAGTAACGGCGTAAAATAAATATATTTTCTTTGTATGGTCCATTTTAGTTACTTTTGACTTTGGTCCGTCACAATTTTATCAGTGCACTAGAACACCCATGCCCGGATTCGAACCCACAACATTGGAGAAGTTGGCCTAACGTCTCAGGCCACACGATTGCCTCCATCGGCAAGCTATGCCAAGAAATTACAAACCAGGAAAAACAAACATTAACATTATAATAAACTAGGCATAATAACAAGAAGAAAATGGCATTGAAGAGAGAAAATTTAGGAAAACTGTACATTAATAACGAATATAAAGGTAATTATAAAATTATTTATTAATCAGTAGTGCTTAATGTAGACCGGAAGCAGCATACTGAGGAGGAATTATCAATGTTAGGTGGAAGCTGATGGAATTGTGAGAGAAGTCTATACAAGAGATCTTTGGATTAATGATAATCTGGAGTTAGAGACATAGGATATTTACACTGTGTGTATACCGACTGACTCATAGCGTATCTTGCTATTTATGTTTGCTTTCACATCAGTGTGGGGAAATGCAATGTGAAGCATATTCATTAGATTATCATTACTTAAGTAGCGCAAATCTGGAACTCTGTGGTTGACAAAGTCTAAGAAGAAAGGGAGGGTAGAATCTAGTTTCGAGAGATGTATGGAGCGAGCCATGAACCCAGTAGGTGAACGGTATTCTAGCAGAGGTAAATAAAGGCTTTGTAAGTGCTTTTTTTTTGGAATTCATGTTTAGTTGCCAGGTATCACACCAGCAGGAAGCGGTGAAAGATCATTTTGAAGGCAAATTACATTCCTGTTAGGTAGAATTTCTTCTGAAGATTTTACAGTCGTCTGTTAAGATAAGGCTACTGAATTTGGAACAATGTCTGTTTGGAAGCTTATCCATTAGCAAAATGAAAAACAAAGAACACTTCTTTGTGGTCCTTCAGATGATGTTACACCAGAAGTAACACGCTGATATCTGTCCCTGTCTTTGTACAAGGTGTGTACAGCTCATGAAAGTAATAATAATAATAATAATAATAAAACTGAAATTGAGTCATCGGTCACGAATCAAGACAAATAGCCCTGGAAATAAAGGACGAAAAAAGTTAAATGTCTATAATAATTTGGGGAAAGCTGAATATTCCCCCGAACTACAAATTTACAGATTTTCAAAAGTTGTATTATATCTCTGTGAGCAATAGACATAACGATATAGTTCTTTTTGGTTATACGAGGGTCATTTAGACTGAAGTGGCAACATCTCTGGGAAATGAAAATAAAATGTGTTACTTACGTGAACATGGTTATATTCAGTCGATGTAGTCCCCGCCTGCGTGTTTTTATTTTACAGGAGACTTGTGAACGAAGGAATATTTTGTGTGCGATGATTGGTTCAATGAAGTTTACGTACGGTGCTTCGTGCTGTATTGTGATTCATATTTATCTTGGAAAACATCGCTGTTAGCGACTCTATCATTAGGAAAATAACAAGGATAACCATTTCGTTAAGGCAAGATATAACAGATTTACAGAGCTTAAGGGTCTAGTTTACAGCCTCGATCATGGTATGCTCTTCCTATTATTTTACTCATTGTTTGTCTCAAGATGTGGAAGTTTTACTTCTGTTTTCATGTATTCTTTCTTGCTAACTATTTTTACCCTTTGCAAATACTGTATGTAATTTCATAAAACATTTGGACGTAATGCATAATGGACATTTCCGTTTTCCCCGTCCTTATATATTTTACAATTTGTTTGTGTACATCGGATTAAATAACATATGATGTTTTTTAAATTTCAGCGCTACGGTTTTCCGTTACGTAGAAATATAGCATGAAATACTGAGAATTTAATCTCCTACGTCATACAACGAAAATCATCCTCTGATTGGTTTACGTAATCAGTCCGTACTATTTCCGAAGCTATATGCTCCTCCCTATGTTACGTTCCTTATTCAGAAGTTTGAAGACGAAAAAACGAGAAAGAGATAGAACATTCACATCATCACTTAACGAATAATTAATGTACAAATCTGCAAAACACTCTTCAATAAGTTTAAACACCAAAACATGTTCTTAATAACAGAAATTGCTCGAAATATAGACAGGGAGCAGTCTTAACTTGCAATGCTCTTCTTATCGCTAGTTCGTGCAACTGTTGACGTCTTGTCAATTTAGCTGAGTTGGTTAGCGCATGCAACTTTTAATTTTTTATACTTTCGCCTAAAACTGTTCGAATCCTATCAAGGGCCGTGTTTTATTTTACTTCACAAAACGCAAGAGTAACTTCAATGTAAATGTTTTAATTTACGTTTTTGTTTCTTACATGCTTTTATTATTATTTTATACAATGACATAATAAAAATATTCAATATATTCACGGGCTACAAGTACGTTAAATTGTTAACAGATGGCAGTAACGAACACCATTAATTTATGTGCTTTCAAGTTCTTGAAAAATACTTCACTAGCATTCATTAAAAAAGTATACGATTGTCGTATGTAAAAACCCACATTTTATACAAAAAAAATAGGTAATTCTTTTTAAATACAAGAGTTCTAAAGAGCATTATTAGAAGATATCTTATGATTTAATCATGAAAATGAAAAAAAATTGAAGCTACCAAACTATATCAATATCTTAAAAAGTATTAAAAGTAAAAATCAATTTTAAATGAATAAAACGAACTAAATGACGTGTTAAGGCATACAGAAACGCTATTCACCAATTATACTATTTCTTTCGATCCATTTTTGCGATCTCTTTTTAACAATACTAACAAATCAAATACCATCTGTATGTCAATGACAAGCAGTCGGAAAACTGATTACGTCATAACATGGCGGCGCCCGATTAAGCGCAAGGCTGAGACGCTTTTGAAACAAGTCTTTATAACTCTTGATAAAATCATCACAGAAAGAAAAGAAAATGTTTTCCGTAGTCTGCTTTAATAGAAGAATTTTTTATTGCAATAAAAAATACTACCGGAAATGTCCATTAATAGTTATCTACACAAAACACAATATCTCCATGGGGAAATATATTGTCAATGTATATAATAATGCAGGTTTACGGAAAACAGTTAGTCGTAATATAGGTATATAACGAAGAATTACGTGAAAAATAAAGATATTTCATTTCTGAGAGACGTAAGCACTCGCTTTCTGTGCTCATGGTCCCGGATTGAATTCCCGTCGAGATCATTGAACGGAGTGGCTCGAGCCCACTTTACAAAAACCGGTGGTTCACGTCCTTAGAAGCTCACGAGCTCGGTGATCTGAGAATTCAACTCGCATAAAACGAGTAAAAGAATTCCCATATAAACCAGTGGAAGGAACATACCAAAATTGCGGTGATGATCTGCTGCACTAAGCGAGTCACTGAAACGGAAAGCTGTCGTTATATGCGTGTAATTTCTTTAGTCGTTCATGTAGAGGAAGGTGACTCTCCGTTCCCAAATTTACGACTCTTCTTTCACACTAACATGATATGTCTGTCATGCTGGTGCTACTCGCTTCGAAGATTAAGTATGAGCTCGAGATTACGTTTGACGAATTGATCCCTTTTAAAAGTTACTTGTTTTCCTGAGGCAAGGAGAAATTTAAATGGCGGTGTTCAGATGTCAAACCTATTGAGCTAAATAGGTCTCTGGAATGCTATATAGTGCTTTTATGTTCGACAGATATCTCGCAGTTACTATATTCATCAGGTAATTTCAAGAAGACGTTACTTGACAGAACAACATTCCAAAGTCATTAACTGGAACCGTTTAGTGTATGCCAGTATAATCGGTGTTTTCTTTTTCGCACTGAAGTTTACAGGCCCCTTTCTTAGTGATCGTTTCATTTCTAAGATTACATATAAATGCTCAAATAAACATTCCTTGCACTGAAAAATATGTTTTCGATTAATTGATTTTCGATTTTCGTACTAATCAAACACTTAGCTTCTAAATAGAACGACTATTAACATGGGGTCGGGTTTCAATGTAAGGCAGAGTGCGGTTACATTAGGGTGGTCCTATTTATATGGGTAAATTTTATTTTTCGAATTTTACCGTCGCACCCCCTAAATCTATTCCATTCTAGTTTCATTAAAACAATCTCGACCATAATTGGTGAAGATTGATAAATGTTAACCCGTGCCGCAAGCCACCTAGATTAGGGACTTTTCATGGTTCTTTATTTTTTAATTATTGTTTTGTAAATACTTCTTTCGAATACAGATCTTTAATGTTCTCAGTTTCAATGTGTATGTTTGTTTGTCACTTTTATATATTGTCAACTAATCTACTTAATGGAAAGTATTCAATAAAGCTGAATTCAATTATTTTATTTATCCAGGTGAAACAAACTACATCAATCACGAAACACTATTGTATCTGTAAACATGATTTTAAATTTAGTGAAACCTTTTCACAAGTCAGAATAAAATTCAATTATTTTATCATATCATAGTTACAGGAAATTGTTATAAAATTTTAAAATAATTGAGAGAAACCTTTACAATCTAGATTGTACCGGTTTTGTCAGTTTCCTTTTATGGTCTAGAAGCTGCTTTCGATAGTCCCACACAACTTGTGTGAGCACCATGCTGTAATTGGTCGTCAACTTGCACCTTTCTACAGAATCATTCAAAACGTTACAAAATTTTAACAATCTTATTCCTCTTGAAACGATAATTTTTATTATTCCAGTGCAAAGGATCTGAACATGAAAAATATGTAGAAAGGTAAAATCTATAGACATGACATTCCGCACAAACAGTCCGAAATATCTTTAGATGCAAAGGTGCTGGCGTTTTTGGTAGAAATGAAATTCGTTTCATATGTTCATCATAATTGAATCCTCCTCTCATTTTAGGGCGAAGTGGTCCTGTCACCAGTCTTTGTGTCGATGCCGCCAAACCTCCCCTCGAGATACACCGGATGTACCATGTGCGGAGTTACTTTTCCAAGATTTCATCTTTAGTTGGACATCCAGCGCATAACATCGTAATGAACCCAGTACAGCGGGGACTTTATGAACGCCTTGGTCACACTACCCGACCACTTGGCATTCGAGCATCTGAGTTGTTGATGAATCTGAATGCAGATCGTCCAACTGTCTGCAGTGTCCGTTTTTGTCTCCGTCCTCCGTGGACACTTGTTCGTCCGCGGACTGATATCTCCTTGTCAATATTAAAGAAATCGGAGACATCTATGATTAACCAAATAACAGCTAAGTTTAGACGTGACAAAAATTAGGGGCTTCCCCGTATCGGGACGGGCGTAAGCCATAGTGCTGTTAGCGCCCATAAAATTCATTTTATCTTTATCTTATCATAGAAAGAGAAGAAATAGCTAAGTTATACATGGATTGCAAGAGTACTGCTATTGAAACTAGGGCTGTCAATATCCGGATAATTTGATATCCGATTAATCGAACAATTCATTGTTCGGATATTCGAAATCCGATTATTCGAATAATTTTCATTATCCGAATAATTATCCGAAAAACGGATAATCGAACATTATCCGAAAAACGGATAATCGAACATTATCCGAAAAACGGATAATCGAATATTATCCGAAAAACGGATAATCGAACATTATATTATCCGGATAAACGGATAATCGAACAATTATCTGTGGAACAGATAAT
>JAGDQP010014551.1:0-13117 GCA_022664845.1 Lepisma saccharinum | reverse complement strand
TGATGCATCCACCGTATAGCCCGGACCTTGCACCGTCTGACTACCATATGTTTCGGTCTCTGCAAAACTCTCTTCATGGTAAAATATTGGCCGACCGAAGCGCCGCTGAAAATCACTTGGCCAAATTTTTCGACGAAAAACCAAAGAAGTTCTACACCGATGGAATTATGAAGCTACCCGAAAAATGGCAGAAGGTCATAGATAATAGTGGTCAATATGTACTTGATTAAAATTGATCTAAAAAAATTTTTTGTTCAAAAATGTACCAAAAAACCGCGGAGACTTTTTATATGACCCTTTATATGACTTTTGTTTTATTTAAATTCATTTTAAGGCCTATTTTGGTTCTTCCATTCTGGTTTGTAGTTTTTCTCCACTTGAAGCAAACAGGACTAAATCATCAGCGAACCGTAGATGATAAAGATATTCTCCATTAATTTTAATTTCAACTTCATCCCAGTTTAAATTTTTGAACACTCTCTTCAGAACCGCAGAAAACAGTTTTGGAGAAATTGAATCTCCTTTCCTTAGCCCTTTTCCAACTTTAAATTTTTCACTTTCTTGAAATAGTCTAATGATAGATGTGACAGTCGAGTAAATGTTTCGCAGTAGCGTGATGTATACATTTTCGATGCCTTGATGTTCAAATGATTTAAGTACTACTGATAAGGAGACCGAATCGAAAGCTTTTTCGAAATCTATTAATCCCAAAGTGGAAGTTGATATTCACTAGTCCTTTCCATAACTTCATTCAATGCTTGTATGTGGTCCATTATGGTAAATCCACAACGAAATCCAGAACTATATTTAGTTCTTTCTATATATTCAGTCCTCTTTATGTAATTTTCCTCTTCTTTCATTTCCCTTCTTTCCTTCATCAATAGTGTAATTTCTTGCTCTTTTTTTTTCTTTTAGGTGCCTGCTATTTTTTGGTTGTTTCTCTTATCTCGGTCAGTATTTATTTCTGCTATTGATGTCTTCTTCATCCGCTAACTCCTCCAAGACGCTGAATCTGTTGCTTAGTTCTATCTCGAATGTCTTTGTTTTTCCCTAGATTTTCAAGATCTAAAAGTGGCGGTTTTCCTCTGATAAGCTTCTTTCTCTCAAGTCTAATGTTTAGTTTCAGCTTACATCTCACCATCCTATGATCACTCGAGACTTTGAAACTGTTCAGAAGAGACCCGTCTTGCAGAATTTCCCTGTTATTCGATAGAACGTAGTCTATTTCGGTTGTTGTCCCATTTCGGCCTTCCTCTGGGGCGGTTTCTTGAAAGATGTATTGGAAATGACCAGTCTGTTGGCTTCTGAGAATTTCACTAACTTCTCTCCTCTCTTGTTTCTTTTTCCAAATCCAAAGTTTCCAACTTTCGTGTCACTACTCTGCTTAGTTCCTACTTTCGCATCGAAGTCTCACATTACAATTTTGTATTGCGATTTGCTATTATCCAAAATCTTCTGTATCTACGCATATATGTCTTCGAGTTCTTCTTCCGGATGTGACGTTGTTGGAATACACTTGTACGGTCGAGCGTGGGACTGGCCACCCCACCTGGTTTCGTACCGAAGGTCAAGAAAATGTGCAATGCTACCTCCACATCCCGCATGCACCGTTCACGGCGCGTGCGTATTGCACAGGGGATAGCTTTACTTTTTTTTTAGTACCCGTGCGATTCTATCTGTAATTCCTTCAATTTCTGTGATCCGTGATTTCAAGTGTTTATTAATTATAAAGCCAACGCCTGTCGGTCTTCCAGTTTTTGTTCCTTTAAAGTATAACGTGTGCCCCGACGGTAGTTTCAGCTGTTCTTCATTCTTTCTTCACACTTGTGATAGTCCTATGATGTCCCACTTAATCCTTGTTAGTTCATTCTGCAATTTTTCTAATATGTCCTCTCCTGCAAGTGACTGACAGTTGAGAGTTGCCACGTATAGGTCCATTCGAGTTGCTGTGTCCTGCAGGACTGATCACTCCCGTTACCAGCTGCGTTCCTTCCTCCGGGCAATGAGGTCCTTCGATGCTGTTTCCTTACTTGTACTATCATGCGTAAAGAAAGGAGGGGTGGTGACATTTGACTCACCACGCTGTCTGCTAAAGCGGGTTGGTGAGCAGCCCATCCATGTTCGGTCGCCAAGCAGTTGCTTGGATACTAACAAGCCCCACGACGTGAACGTATGGATTGTTTGTATATATCTATTTGTATATATATATATATATATATATATATATATATATATATATACAGGGTTGTAAGGTTACGGACCGACAAACTTCGGGAGGTGATAGTAAAGTGCAAAATAAAGAAAAAAAAGCCGAGGCAACGGGGGGGGGGAATTCCAAGGCGTTACGGAGCTACAGCCTCCCGAAAGGCGCGAGAAGATGAACTTCAGAGCGGATTATTGAGAAGACGTAAAATCGGAGAGTAGGCGGTTGAGAGTAAATTAGAGGAAGTCACACCCGGGCTATTCAAAAATGCATATTGGAAAATGCTACAAGCAGGGCGCAATGGATTCCCCAAGGGAAGTAGGGAATTCCCAGAAATTCTTCCAAGTAAAAATAGGTCGAAAGGACCACAAATGGGATGAGTTGCCAACAGGTAACAATAGTTCATTGCCGGCACATCGATATCTCAACGAGAATTAATGTTATGACCATTTTTATAAAATAATGCGTGGTTGCATATCAGACAGGGGTGATAATTAAAGACAGTCAACGAGCGTTTGGCTTATTTATTGGCATTGAGAGAGACTAGGAGTATCCAGTCGGATGGTGGTGAGTACGCATCTCAACAGATGCAGTGCAGTAAAAAAGATGTCCTCGTTGGTCGAGTGGTCAGTGCTATCAGGCGTCCGTGATGTCACAGCAGTCTTGCATTGAAGCCCGCCTGGAAAAGAATCAGGTGTATGATTAAAGCGTAACAGCATGGAAAGGATGGACGGAGGGTATTAGTTAATGCAGAGTCACGTTCGGCTGGTTAGTAGAAAGAACGCAATGTAATTCAGCATCCAAAGAAGGATAACATTGAAGACATAAAGCAAACACGCGTGTGTACTAGAAATCAGGTTTCAACCGATGTAAGGCAAAACGTAGGATGTTTTTCATACGATGTCTCAAGCTAAAATAGTTCAATCTGTCTATTCTACACAAGCAAACAAAATGCGTTCAAGAAATTGATGAATCCGAGCTGAGTCGGAACATACGAACATGTACCTATTGCAATGTAAAATGTACCTATATTAGAATACTCTAAAAAAGGTATTTGTACATTCTGCCAACTCTGATTTGGAACTCGACTATGGGACATTGGATGTTTCGCGTGATAGTTTGTACGAACGCTGTATTGTGTATTCTCCAGTGTATGAGTATTGATACTCGTTAGCCATTGTCACATACCAGTGGCATTTTGGTCAAGAGGGCGGATTCGATTGCGATTGCGACTCTGTCCGTTGCACGAGCGTGAACGGAGAGGGTCAGATTATAGTTGAAAATTCAGAATTTGTCATTAGGACGTTATTTGTATGTGATGGAGTGTTAATGCCAAATCATCGTATCGTCACCTAGCCAGTAATTTAAGACTATGGTCGCTACCCTCCTCTCCCCTGATTATGCATTAGATTGATCCATGTATGGTAGTTTATGTATTAGAATTGCCTATACCCATCCACATTTCTATGTAGGTCCTGAAATCCGCTCCAACGCGAAGCAGAGCAAATGCTATCACTCCTGGGGTCTCGTTCTTGATTGAATTGTTATACGAGTTATAAACGAGCTGCTGCGCATGTGAGGAAGAGAGTAGTGTGAGACACCAAAAAGCAGGTAAAATCTTGCAAATTGCGTACCTTTTCAGGATACTCCTTCACAAGCATGATTAACCTTTTCGAATGTAAGCTATATACTAGTACACATACCTTGTTTTGCTATATGATAGGGTATACTGGACAATTATTTAGTGTTTTAAAATAACCACATATTTTTTGCTATAAAAATGACATAATTACATCCTATATGTAATGAATAGTTCCCAGAAAACACTATATCTTACTGCAAGTCTTAATCAAATACTTTTAATTACTGGTCCTTCAGCCCTATTGCCTGTGTTCAATGAATAAAACAGCGCTAATAGCTGATAAGCAGTTACAATCGAGTTATTAAATTACTATACAGTTGTGTCTAAACTTTGCTATACTGACTTGTATAGCTAAATTTTGCTATAAGAGGGTATGCTGAAAAGTAATGCCTCCCATTTTTTTTGCTCTGATGTTAACAAAGATGTGCTCTGGAGTACCTTTTCGTTGTATTCATTGACATATTTTTCTTTTTGAAACTGGTCAGTACTGGGGGCCCAGAGCTGTAGCAAGAAACATGGCTGCTTGTAACAAAACTATGTCAGTGTGGCTGAAGCAGCGGCTTGTGATCGAACTTTTAACAGCAGAGGGTGTGTACCTCATTGACATGCATCGAAGAGTGAAGGGTGTTTACGGGGATGACGGTGTAGACATCATTAGCACGGTAAGACGTTGGGCTCTCCGTGGTCGTACAGAAAAACCCACGGGAGCGAACCTTGATTTGAGTGACAAACAACCAAGTGGAAGGCGCACACTGTAGCATATGAACCACATCGCAACCGTTTTGATGAACTGGTCCGGGATGACAGTTGTGTTGTACAGGAAGAGCTTGCTACGAAGTGTGGCATATCACGGAAGCGAGTGAAGGCGGTAATCGCAAATCTGGGAAACCGGAAACTTTGTGCACGGTGGGTGCCTCTTGACGTAAAATAGAACAGAATGAACAGTTCCTTCAGCGCCATGAACATGAAGCTGATGATTTCCTGAAAAACATTCCCACGTGTAAAGTTGTTTACACCATTTCGACCCTGATAACAAGAGAACCTCCATGTTGTATCGCCACAAAGGATCGCCTGCGCCAAAAAAATGTTTAGGACTGTGGCATCGGCAGGCAAAGTCATGCTGACCGTCTTGGGACTTTTATGGTGTAGTACACATGGAATTCATGCCTAAGGGGATAGGGGCAGCAGTTGATCAACGGTTAGAGCCTCCATCTCCGGCGCTGCCGTTCATCGGTTCAAACCCTGCTCGTACTTTGTGCGTTTTGAACACCGTATTCGTTAGGTTTCTTTGGGTTCTCCGTCTACTTCCACTTTCTTCATTCCACCACTCATCCGGTCTGAGTCTAAGGGTACGACCATCAACTGTGATCACTACTGTAACACACTCACAAGACTCAAAGCACGGAGTGGACGAGTTCCACAAATTGAGCCTCTCATTCAACACGACAATGCTCGCACTTTTTTTTATTCAACAAAACAATGTTCGCACTTACACTTGCGTAATGACAACTGCAAAGATTCAGCTCCTTGGTTTGACTGACCTACCTCATCCTTCATACAGCCCAGATATGGCCTCAACCGATTTTCGTCTTTTTTTCGAAACTTAAGGAACACCTGCGAGGCCTTGATTTTGAATCAGACAATGCTGTGAAGCAGGAAGTGTGGCTGTGGTTCCATCGTCAGAAACAATTTTACACTGAAGGCATTAAGGATCTGCTCACGTGTTGGCTGAAATGTGTGCCAAGAAGAAAACGAGATTATTTTAGGTTTTAAACCTGGACAAGATAACCTTGGTTCAATATCATGCTGCTGCTTCAAACCCGAAGTGTGACCGTAATGGCGATTATGTCGGAAAATAATTATTGAGAGTTCAAGATAAAAGTTCTAGTAATGTACCTGCTGTTGTTTTATAGAGGCAACTAACAGTTTTCCCACAAAAATAGGAGGAATTACTTTCCAGCTCGCCCTCGTATTTTTAAAAACTTTAAAAGTTTATTTTTAGTAACCCAATTGCTGCACAATATAGATTGTACAGTAAATATTATATATCTGAACTACCGTGCCATTCTTGTGTCCTTGGAAGAGATCTAGCAGTGATGTAAGTTTGACCTGTGTGCCCACTCACTTTTATTCTACAGTTGATTGACGCCTGAATAATATTTTTCTTTGTTCACTTCTTCTTTCTCTCCGTCTTTCCCCACCTATGTGGGGTCGACGTTTGTTTACTTCACAACTGGGGCCTTTGTTCACTTCACAACAGTTCTAATACAATGAATATAATATGATTTCTTAGGAATCTTGTATCAGTAGCGGACAAACATAAATGAATATTACACTTAAACATGGCCTATTACATTTGAACAAGTGTTTGCAAATTCAGCTTGTGTCATACAAAACAAATGGATATAAATAATTTTTATTTTCTTAGCAGTATTATATCATCTTTGAGTTAATACGAAAAATTGTGAGCATCTTTTGTTGAATGTTCCCGTACGGCATGTACTTTTCCCTCTATTCATCAAAGTAAATTATAATTTTAAACCATCGTTTAAGCGATGTCAGGAATCCAAAACGTCTCTGTAACCACTGTCTCTGCTTGTGGAAAAAGCAATCACAGGCGGCAACAAATATTTTCGAATGGGTTTTAATAAATGTTACTCGAAAAGAAAATCGGATCCAAAGCTCCATGATAACGGCTCCAGGGGTTTAGAGAGATTGACCCAATAGAAGGATAGAGAGGGACGTAGGAGTGTGTGCAGGTTCTTTGGAGATGATATGCGACGAAACGAATATAAAATCAATGTTTGATACCGGGAATAAGTGTCGTAAATTTCACCATCGTTGCCCATATGGAAGCTCCAAAAATATGATGATCTGCTTTCCCCACTAATCGGATATACTGGGCTTACGTTAAAAATTCATGTGCAAGAAATTGAACAACGTTCGCGGACGATGGAATTTTCGAAACTCATCCCTAAGAATACTCTAATGTTGAAACGTTCTGCTGCTCTCTAAGGCTGTGGAACAAAAGAAAATTACTCTAAATTCCTTTCCCTCAGTGTGATTGAATGTCGCATTCGTAGAAGATAAATAATAATTCAAAAATAGAGGACGCAAAATAAAGAGAGAGAATGTTCAATTTTACCTTTTTAAATGAAACAATCACTTTGGAAAACAGTGTTAAATTTTATCAAACTAAAAAAAAAAAAATGACAAAAAGGAGCCCAGGGATGAGGTCCCTGGACGAGTTTGTCTGAATGGTGATTGATTTGATTAACTGTTGTTTACAAACAGTCAAGACAGAGATAATGGATTTAGTCTCCTATGCAAAGGAATTGTCTACGCACACAACAGAATTTAACCGTTCCCTCTTCTAGCCATTACAAAATTAGGTAAGGAGTTAATGAAACACTTAATATATAGTATATTCAGAAAATTAACATCGGGAACATACGAAGTACAAAATGAACAGATATTTATATCTGATAGGTTTCAATCCATATAAATCAGATAAAAGCAAAACAGTTAACTAATATTTCTCGTCGCCTAGCAACAAAACACAAAAGAATCAGTCACATTAATTTGTGCCCTTTGACTGATTTGATACAGGTAGAATTTACTCCTATCACAAAGCTTCTCCTCTAGTGGTGCCTTGATAAGTACAGTAACCAAACGAAATTTAAAGTAATACCTGGGTAGAAGTAGGGAGGACACTAATATTTCATACATTCTGAAAAGGTTATTTTCTTACGATTGAACACCGAGAAAAAAAATACTAATTTAATATTAGATCATGTAACCTGAACGTGTAACATTACTGAATGACGTGTGTTTTTCTCGAATGGTGAAATACACCAAGCGGTCCACAAAATACATACATTGAGAAGATAGAATATACGTTGATGAATAGAGACGAAACTTGATTGAAATTACGGGATGCGAAAGTGGAGAGTTTGAAAGTTGAATGGATAGTGGGGGTCGTACGTATCGGACGGAGTATCTAAACCACTTCAGTTTATGAAAGATAAACATGTAATAATAAAATGCCAAAACACAAGACACTAAATTAAACATTTGCAACAGGTACACTGAATTAAACATATAAATGCACAAACATTGTAAAAAGACCCATTTTGGGTAATTAATGCCTTAACCCTAATTATATTTAATTCTACACATATATATCTACGCAAAAGTGATCACCTTTACTTAACATCTGAATATTTCTCAGCTGAGATACTGACCAGTTCTCTCGAACTCCTGAACAACCACAACATTGACACATTACAGAATGTTATAAACCAGTAATTGCAATGACTGAGCTTGATCTCAATATTGTGCTAGAGATACATTATTGTCCAAACTAATGAGACTGTTACCGAGGTTGAGGAAGTTGTTAATTTTACATGATTGTTTACGGCAAACGCAGAAAGATGAACTAGGAATCTCGGCTTACACAAAGCATGGTTTACAATGAAAAAACGGCTGTGTGGGGGCGGACCCCAGGTACCATTAACTATTCAGCCGGTCGAGGTCCCAGACGAGAGCACTAAGGTGCTTTCTCCTTACACAATCCCAACTTCAGTTCAGAAGAAGAAAAGGATAATACCCAGAGAAAATAACACAATATTATTTTTACAATTCTGAGGTTGCTCGTACAATGAGTAGGAGATAATAACAATCTGTAATCGATATACAGTAGAAGTCCGATTGTCCGGCATCCAACAGTCCGGAACGCCCGATTGTCCGGCACCATCCGTTTTTTTCTGTAAACGCTTGTGAACGACAGTTGAAAGCGCTTGGCGCGGTTCGGAACCACTCGGAAGTGTCCACTACGCGTCTGCTACTGTTAGGCGCAATCAGCATTGTTCGGAATCAATCAGAAGCGTTCGGACTTTACTCGGCTGTCACCACAAACAGGTTCAGTTCATTGTTGTCGTTGTACGGCTTAGCCTATACCAGTAGTAAGAGGTATCGCCCGATAGTCCGGCATTTTCGGTAATCCAGCACCGGGCCGGTGCCGGACTATCGGACTTCTATTGTAGTTAGAATACATTGAACATAGACATGATACAACTTGATTATAATGAACACACGAAGTTTTACTTTCATATGCAAGGAATGAATGATCAAGAAGAATTTGTAAGCTGTTGCAAATTATTCCAGTGAAGGATTTTACGCCATATTTGTTCTGTTCAAATGATATCGACTCGAATTAACGTGAATGTAAAAAGAAAAAAAATGTTGGCAAGCATAGTACATTGGTTTCTCTTTGCGCAGCAGTCAAAAGTACAAGAAATGCTGTAATTTATATTTAGATGAACAAAAACGTTTCTCTCATTTCCCAGACTTGCTCTTTACTAGCTGGACCAGGTTTCGTAGTCGTTCCACGAACAAGAGTTTGTTCTAAGGAATGAGACCGGAGGCATTCCGGGCCTAACTCTACTGTACTTTTGTGAATATTCTTTTTACGTCTACGAAAATAAGTAAACAAGGTTTTAGAAAAACTGTACCGGTTCTTTGGTGGTATAAAACACCTTGTGATAATGTTAACTTATGGTGGAAAGTCAAAGCTGGCCTACGCTTACTCAGTTCCATAATACTGCGACGATGAACTGGAGAAGAGGTTGTTCCTTTTCTTTCGAACTCTGGCCTTGGAGTGATCGATCAGATTGTAAAAGAACGAGGTTACCTGGTTAGATGAGTACTTAGCTGTAGACATCTTGGCGTTCAGGCGTCCGTCGTTAAACTCTGGAACGTCTGAGATGTGGGTTCGTACCGTTCTAACACAGTTCCATATATAAGTCACAACACTTTTCCACCTCACCAACACTGATACTCTTGCGCACACGACAAGTTCGTGAACAACACTGTCATTTGAACAAACACAACAAACGAGCATGATGAGTTAATATCTGGTATACGTGGGGAAGGACAACGAAGAGGCACTTGGATTCCAGGGTTGCACGTAGGAGTAATTAGCAGCACATCGCGATAGTCTTCAACAGTTTCCAAATACGTAAACGTCGCACTAGGATAGGTTTACGCATTCGCGCGATTTTTTAGGGGGGACCCGCATACCACCCCTGCCTCTTTGTATCCTTTACACAAGCCAAGTTGTGTACTTTCAAGGTCGTATATCACGCTCATTTTTGAGCTCCTTGCCTTGGGGCAGGCATGTCCCTAGAGATTCTTGGATTGCCGGAATTCCGGCACTCCAAGAAGCCCCTGTGTTCCATCAGTCAGAGACCTCTGGGGTTGCGGGACGGACTCTTGGCCAGGCATCCAGAATGTTCTCCTGGCCTTTGTTCCAGATCTTTTGGAACTTCCTTGGGGGGGATTCCCTATCTACTAAATACTAATTTTATTAAAATAAAGAACATACATACATTTAAACATATAACACACATTAGACAAGACGATACAGGACAACACATGACAACACACGACTTGAAGACTGGCATCTTCTTCTTTTCTGCGTCCTGCAACGAGATAAGATATTAGTTATTGATGCTGTTGTTGGTCGTACATCTTCCTTCTTAGTAGTCTTTTCCCTCGTTGCAGGAGTCATCTTCTTCTTTCTTCTTTCATTCTTCTCATCCATACTTTGATTGGGGAGGGTCCGAGGATTGGAGAGAATTCTGAGGGGGTTGGGTCACTGCAGCCGTAGAATAGTTGTTCAATCTACAAAGTTTGTGTAATGATCCAATTCTTCTTCCTCTTCCGCCCCGATCGTATGCTTTTAACATTTTCACTTTCACACACACATTCATTCGCGGTTATGTATTCATTTATATGGTTTTGTTCACGGATTCCGCGATCTCAACCCTCACTTGCTGTTGCTATTGATATTAAACTTAGTACACATTTACACTTATCCCGCCACCATACACGCATATCACTTCCACACATGAGTGTCTCTCACCAGGCCTTCCTCGTGAGGCACTCCTGCTGCTGGAGTTCCAGCAACGTCATATATCCTTTTATAGTCCAGTTCATGGATAATAATTTCTAGTCCATTTTTTATCACTCATATAGCACCCCGTATACCCGCTCACGGAAGTCGCGTTCACGTTCGCGGTTCGAAGCACTTTTTCAGTAATTTCTCACTCCCCACTTCATGCCGCGGGACGCCGTCTACCCTCCAAAAATTTTCTTTTGTGATATTCCGAGACTTTATTCGCTGCCTCCCGGAGGATCACCGCCAGTTCTGGATTTCTCAGAACCTCAGCGATTGGTGTATCCCCCAGGAGGGTTCTCTGTTCTGTTATCAAGTTATCTGTCTCTCGACATCTGAGCACTACGTGGTCCGGCGTCGCAACAACCCCGCAGGCATGACACAGGTTATCTTCTACCAAATTGAGTTCTCTTAGCTTTTGTCTATAGGGGCCGTGACCAGTTAAGAAGTGCATAAGTCCACTGTCTATCTCGATACTCATTTCCAGCCTCTCAGCCACGTCCGGTAATAATGCGTACAATCTTCTGGCCTTGGTTGATTCATTCCAGAAGTTCTGCCACGCACCGGTTAGGATTGTTGCTATCTCTTGTTTGTTGTTGGTTTCGTTGTGGAGGATTTCAGTGACTTTTTCTCCGTTTCCTTTCTTCAACCAGTACGTAGCCCTAAAATTCTTCACCTGGAGGTGTAGCGGCATAATCGCTGTTGCCACTTGGAGAGCCTCCACCGGCGTGGTACGGTATGCTCCAGTAAGTCGGAGCATTATTTGTCTTTGAGCTCTATTAATTTCCTGTGCTTGTCGGACATCGTCCATGCGGTGGCTCCATACACTTGCTGCGTAACCAACAACAGATCTAATTATGACGTCGTGGTAAATTTTTAACACTTTTAGGGGTATCCTATATTCTTGAGTTGCCAGATTTATAATTTTATGTGTGAGTTTGGTCGCCTTGTTTTTCACTTGTACGTGCGCTCTGAAATTTAGTTTCTCGTCAAGGATGACACCCAAGTATCTTAGTTCTTTTTCTCTTTTAATGGTACTATTATTAATTTTGATTATTGCACCTCTGTTATAATTTAATTTTCCTTTAAAGATTACGTACTTAGTTTTCTCTGCCGAAATAGTTAGTTTATTGTTTTTGCACCACGACGTTATCTCTCTTATTATTTCGTTGGCTTTATCTTCAATTTCTCTTCTGCTGTTGGCTTTCAGAACCACCGCTAGGTCATCCGCGTAAGCCACCACACGCTCCACCTGTTGCATGTTGTTTAGTTTTTCCAGACATGGCTGAAAGACCAGATCTCAAAATATAGGTCCCAGAACAGATCCCTGTGGGCAGCCCCTGGTTGGTTTCTTGGTCACGACGCCATCCGCCGTGTCAACTTTAATAATTCTGTTTTCAAAGTAGTTTACAATTAGTTTCCATATAGAAGGATGTAAGTTTATATTTTTAAGCTCTCTCAGTAGGGAGGGCCACCACAAGTTGTCAAAGGCTCCCATAATATCGAAAAATATGCTTACTGTATATTTACAATCATCATTGCATAATTGTTTAATTGTCTTGACCAATTCATTTATTGCATCCTCTGTGGACTTTCCTTTTCTAAAACCATACTGTAGATTACAATTTTGAATGTCTGTTCTTTTTTTAGATATTTTATTTGCTATATTTTTTTCAAATAGTTTACTTATTACATTGAGTAAGCATATTGGTCTATAGGATTTTGGCTTTGATTTGTCTTTATCTTCTCCCTTTAGCAAAATTATTAAGTTTGCTTTTTTCCATGTGTCTGGAAATTTATTTTGTTTAATGCATTCGTTGAAGAGTCTAGCAAGATATGGTGTCCAAATGTCGGTATTTGTTTTAAAGATTTCGTTTACAACTCCATCAGGACCTGGGGCCCTCCCAGACTTTAAGCTCTTAATTGCTACCTTGACTTCATCATTTGTTGTTAAAATTTCACTATCATCATCTTCGCTATTTGGGGGTATGTTCATTTCAAATCTTAATCTTGTATTTTCTTCATTATCTTCATTGTTATTGTCGTCCGGAAATAATTTTTTGAATAATAGTTCTACGGTCTCCCTCCAGCTCGCGGTGTAACCTCCCTCGTCTGTGATCAGGCTATTTAATGGGCCCCTGGTTTTTATTTTGTGCATAACTATTTTATATGGGATTCCCCATAAGTTGTTGGCAAGATTTTCATTAACGAACTTTTCCCAAGTTTTTCTTTTGGTTTTGTATAGCTCTTTTTCAAAATTTTGTTTTGCCAGTCTATATTTGTTCAATCGCGCTTCTCTTAACTCCTGACTACC
>JAGDQP010014550.1:0-44875 GCA_022664845.1 Lepisma saccharinum | reverse complement strand
CAATGAGCTCCTGCGTAGCCTAGTCGGTAGTGCGCTCGACTTCAGTGCGAGCGGTCCCGGGTTCGATTCCCGGTGGGGGCTCAAAAATTTCGGTGTTGACCCAGCATCGTAAGGACAATTGGGGAGCTGCTGTGAATAAAAGACAGTGGCGATCACAGTGAGAGGGCTCTCCTCTCCCAACACTTCTGGTCAGCGTGGGAGCAGTAGACCAACTCCTCATCCACTAGTGGGTTGAATATGGCTGTGATTTATTATATATCACTAATACAGAGGAAAGCCGGAAGGGCAATATATATATCTTATGAACCACAGGATGTAGAGACGTGGCTGATATGATGTTGGAAACAATTTGGCTAGACTAGTTTAGATCTCGATCAGATCCCGTAGTTGTCGGTGTTGCCAACCAATTATTTTTTAAATTTGCTAACCAATACTTGTAGACGTATCTGCACCAAACTTGGCATAAATATTATTCGACAAATAGGAAAATACTTTAAGTGTTCCCGTCCCTAAACACTGCAGCTGTCAGCGTTGCCAACCTATTTTATAAATATAAAATATGTATTTTGAGATGCTGTTAAGGGAGCGGAGCGTACGGCTACTAGGATTGTAGCGGTAACTTTTTAGTATGGAGTTTTTAAATCTAGACACGAAAATTCTGCTTTTTTAATAGGAGACATTCTTACAAACGCCTGCGAAGCAGAATTCCTATATTAATATCGCATGCTGTCATAATATCACAACTTTCGTTTCTCCTTGAGCATCACATCGCCTCCGCTGTGATGTTTTCCAGGACCATAGTTCTTCCGATAAGTAAAACATGTAAACCGTTCCCTGGACAAGTCAGGGAATTCATTCTCTCCAGATGAGTTGTAACTCTAATCAGTGAATGTCATTATACAGAGAAGTATAGAGAAGTTGTCGCTTAATTCTTGCATATCGAACATCGGACGAAACCTTTTAGAATAAGTAAAATTGTTTTTGGTTTATACTTGTCATCCATGTACATTACCTATTTTTTTCAGTGCTTTGTCCCTTTACATCTATTAATACATTTGCAGAAAATTCGTACTTTTTGCTATGAAGTACACTGTCGTAAAAGCACCGAAGTATCAGTAGCTGTTACGAAAACTTGATGTATATTACCAATGCACTTGGAATCTTGACTTCATATGCCGTTGCAAGCATAGAAAAGCGTCAATATGTGGAAAGGTAGTTGAACTTTGTATCTACACCATTCTTTATTGCTTGTTTGCATTAATCGCAAAACATAACTCAAAATTTGTGATCCTGTTTCGCTCTGCAAGGAATATCGATGAAGTTATATATGATAAAAGTTCCAGTATGTCTTGAACTGTTACAAATAGTGAAGTACTATAAAACTGATGCTAGTGCAACCAGCTGGCTGGTGAAGAAAATAGTTTTAGAAACTGTAGAAACACAAAGGTGTGAGAGAAAACATCTGTAGCTTGTTGCTTTAACAATTAAATAGACCTAATTCGTAGAAGTGACTGTTTTCGGTTAAGAAGACGCTTACAATTAATATTTAAGGCACGTTATTGTGAATATATATATATAACAAGTTAAGTGACAGTTTGTACACTGCTTAAATTCGAAAGTTTAACGTTTTCCAAGGTTGTATAATTACGTGTCGTCCGCTGCCGGCTTAAATGGCAAATAATATACCAAGTTGTAAGTGTTGGAGACTCTCTCCCGCCCCCGACACTTCGAATGTGCTTTGTCTTCTTGTAGAGTACCAACCATCAAAAGAAGTTTATCAATGTTGAAAAGTTTCGTTCAATTCTAACGTAGTGTGTAATCATTATATGAATATGACTGACCTAGCTATAATACATAACAAAGTCTTAAGAATTCAGGTCCCAGATCCTTGTATAAAATGAGTGGCTCAAGAAATAGTCACATATCCAACCCGCCGTTAAAATATGCTTCCCCCTCCCACCTTATGCACAATACTTTCATCTGTGAACAGGCCATAAAATTATTATTCTGTTTGAATATGTCCTTTCGCCGCAGTCATATCAATTGAATTCTCACTCAGCGAAGACCAATTCACTGTCTTAATTGTACGTTTCCTGTAGTTCCTCGCTAAACATAAATATATCATAATTACCACGACGAATATTTTCGCTGAACTACTTTGGAGCATCCTCAGGTAAGAGGAAAGTAATTAGGAGGGACAAGAAAACAAAACACAGTACAAGGTGTGTCCGGAAAGTAATGTCACCAAGTCTACAAGTATGAAAAAAACAACATTTATTTAAATAATAAGAAGAATAATAGTACTAGTTTTTGGAATATTTAACCTGTCGACCATTAAACGAACACTCATTCGACGGTCTGTTTGCAAAAGTTCTTTCACACGAGTCACATTTTCGTCGTTTGAAGAGGTTGACGGGTGTCCAGCGCGGGTTTCATCGTTCACCTCTTCACGGCCTTCCGAAAACGCCTTGTGTCATCTGGAGACTTGCCTTTGTAATAAACACTCATCCCCAAAGACCTGTTGAACTATTGGAAAAGTTTCCGCTGCAGTCTTGTCGACTTATTGCATCACGACTTGTACAAGAGACGAAACAGAGGTTTACGAAATCGCCCGTCCTTCGCCTCCGAGAGTTCGGAGACAACTAAGCAAGCACTCGCTCGATAGTTGACTTATACCACAATCGATCCCGGCGGACAGAGCGCGGTTGTAGCGTACAGTAGCTTCACAATAAAATATATGACATTACTTTCCGGACAGACCTTGTATATGCGATTCCGAGCTCTTACTTGAAACGGACTCT
Organism: Lepisma saccharinum; assembly: GCA_022664845.1. Lineage (NCBI taxonomy): Eukaryota > Metazoa > Arthropoda > Insecta > Zygentoma > Lepismatidae > Lepisma > Lepisma saccharinum. The sequence continues at coordinate 42,074 of JAGDQP010014550.1, read as the reverse complement.
CACAATGGAAGAACTGTCTGAGTGTGTTTGCATACACATTAAGAAACTAGCTTTAAATTTGGACCATGGACAGCCGAATAAATTATGGAAAGTCTAAGTAGCTCTTAGTCTAAAAGTCTAATTATTATTCTCTGTGGTAGAAAGTCTAAATAGCTCAAAACTGCGTTGAGTTCGATATACAGTTATTCTCTGAGCCATTCAATTGTAGACATGCATTTCTGCTTGAATTGATTAAAACACTGAAGTGTGATCGTTTAATGAAATGTCATTTAATGACGATTGTCAAGGTAAGTTGTTGTGTTCCTTCTTTTTTTTTTCCTTAATAAACTTTTTATTTACCTGATTCCAGGTGAAGTTGAAGAGTTACAAGGTCGACTGAAAGCGTCAAGACACAGAGTAGGTGATTTGGAAAAGGAATTGGCATCTGCAGTAACTGGAAGTGAACAGTTCGAGAAATCTAGTAAAGATCTAGGAAAAGAAGTAGATAAATTAAAACTAGATCTCTATAAAAATAGGTAAATAACTGTTGTGTGTTCTATTCTGTAGATATTTGATTTCTCTGAGATAGGACAGAAATTCCATTTATTTTTTAAAACTTGTTTGCTATTCACGTTTTTTATTGACAGTAGATTAGCAGATTAGTAAATTAGTAGATTTTTCTATTGGTAGTAAGTTAGCACTTTTAGAACAGAAAGAGAGAGAATAATTTAATTGTGTCTGGAACTAATGATTTGAAGTGCCTTTGATTAGTACCGGCTTTAAAATCGTATTTTCGTTAGACTATTAGTATTACATGAAAGTAAAATATTTGCTATAGAATAAACATAAATCAAGCAGGATGGCTTAGTTGTAGATGTTAGCCCGGTAGTGTAGAGATTTTGGATTTCATCGTTAATTATTACCAAAACGGAGAATCTTTTGTTTTTCTGCTCGTGTAGTGACTTCCGTTATCATAATTTGGTAGGAGTGTGAAATGTAAAAGTACTGTTCGAAAGTTAAGCTTATCTTAGCTCCTCGTAATGCTTAAAACCACATTCATAGGAAAATTAACAAAATTTCGAAGTTCAATACTTGTAATTTTAAAGCCTATTTATAAAACGCCCAGAAATGCATTTTTTTAAAAAAAAAATCATTTTATGAGCGCTCCGTATGAATACGAGGAAGCTGTCTGGCCGTCTGATCTACAGCGTTGGATTCTTCGTGATCCATAAAGGATGGGGAAACTATTCCTTTGGCTCTTAAACTGGCAGGCCCTTTTCATTTGCTTAGCATTTTCTACGTCTGTAATCCCTGTTTTTTTTGTACCCCTTCTAAATCTCAGTAACTAAGATCAGACAAAGATGAGCCCATACACCGTTGGATTCCTCATGGTCTGAAAGGACGGAGGAAATTATCACTTTGACTAAACTTGGCAGGTCCTTTTCATTTGCTTAACTTCCTTCATAGTAAAAATTGACGCTATGGTGTCAATGAAAGCTGGTAGGGAGAAACTGATTTCAGGTTTTAGTTAGCGACCTTGATTTGTACGGCTGTTTATAGCCTTGTGATTCTGAAACTGGCAAGTCCATTATATTTTGGTTAGCGTTTTAAATTAAATTTAAAAACAAACTGCAATAAATCGTTTCTGTGAAAGAAAACAAGTCATTCCTGTTGTAGTATATATGTGTTTGGATAGTTCTTAAAGCAAGGTTTGGTATTATACGGGGGCGCTTTGATTTTGTGTATAAAACCATTACTTTGCTTGTTTTCAGTGTAAATTTGTATGAAAGTCCGAGAAAATCGGATAGGGCTTACCATTGATTTCTTCTTTCAAAACGAGGGATAATTATATGGTGAGTGGTAGCGTCATCTTGAATTGTTCACCTGCTCTCGGAAAGATGACGACGTTTCATAAAGTTTCTATCACTAGCTATGACAAACGACACAATCTGTTCGCCTTATCCAGAGACTGTCAAGTTACAAACCGCTTTGGCACAGAACCCACCGTCATTAGCTCTGGGCACCCAATGTGCCATCACTGCTAGGCACAGTGACAGTGTAACTGTGAGGCACAGAAATGTTTATGAAGGGGACATTCTCGTGTCAAAGTATCTTATTTCAAGTACAAATAGTAGCAAGCCGGTACGCAGCATTGGTGGAGAAGGAGGGTGAATGGGAAAAATCAACCAGGATTGTCAGTTTTAGACACACCAGATTTAAAACGACCCGACAAATTGTGGTCGCTAAACTGCGTTTAGAAAGAACGGGCAAAGTAAGGAGACGAACAATTTTTCGGTCCACTAAAAAAACATTATAAATATACAACTGTCAGCATACCGACAGTAGACTATAGCACCCTTATTTACTTTAAATTCCCCTAGCCCCGTGGTCCAGGCGGTCTTCGGATTGGTAATGAGTAGGTACATGGGTTCGAACCCCGCGGTTCTAATTGTTATGACTGAGATTTTGCAGGGTTTCCCTCAATTTCACCAGACGAATGCCGGGATGATACGTTAAGAAAAGCCCTGGCCTATCTATGCCTTCCTCATCCTCTATCTTACCATATCCCGACTTCAGCCAAAGATCAAATAAAAAAATCAAATTCATGCCACACCAAATGACACTTAACACCGTTAATGTGTCACCCTTCATATATTTCAGTAAGAGCATTGAATTAATATGTTCTTGTTCAGAAACTTCCGTTTCCTTTTATCGTTAAGCTTAGTAAATTATAATCAAAGAATCTTTTCTTCAATACTCGGAAAGAATTCGGTTGACAGACTTTATTTCGAGTTTTATGCCTCATCGTAACAGATCACTTTCTGTAATAAAACGTAAATATATATATTCAGTTGATTTTCTTTCCTATAGATATTTGAGGGAAAACATGTCTTTACAATGCTGCGTTTGTTATGTTACAGCAAAAGAGTTGAAGAATTAGAAGAGGAACTGTCGGAAGTGAGAGAGAAATTAAACCACAAAACTACCGAATGTGGGTCTCTGCAGCATCAGTTACAAGAAAAGGAATCTCAATTGTCCCTTCTTCAACTGCGGGTGCAACAGGTTAGTAACTCTTAACGTTATGTTCAGAGGGATGACTTTTGGGATTTCCCCCCCCCCCTCCCCTCTTTGTCCCTGATGAATCTGCTTAGTTCCATTTGTGTGGAAACATGTAGTAGTAATCCATGGTATCTATGGTATATCGCATTTGTATGCTAACACTGTATACTAGCTCATGGTATACAGTTTTTATAATGTGATAATTGTACTTGTAAATCCAGCTTTCGACGCCTGTGACGATGTTCACCACACGTCGTGAGGCAAGGTTGTCCCTATCGAAAATTAAATTCTTGTCCCTCGTACAACCAGTAAATATGCTTGAGTTATATCCTAAAAATGTGTAATATTTCTCTTCTAGATCCTAGTAAATAAAAAGCTCTAGCGTACAATAAATTCAACATGAACAAAGTTAACCGAGCGGTCGTAGTTCAGGTGGTAGAGTGTTGACTTATCAGTCAGAAGGTTCTGAGAACGATCCCAGCGGCTACCCATCCTGACTGAGGTTTACTTGAGATATGCTTGAATAAACTTATCGATGGACCGCGGTGGCTCAGTGGTACAGCGCTCATCTGTGGTGCCGTGAGGGTTCTCGTTTCGATTTCGGCTCGTGCTATGTGAGCTTTGTGGTGGATTTTCTCGGGGTTCTTCCATTTCCTCTACTCCTGATCCAAAGTTACCTACAGGCCGTAAATAAAATTCAAAATTCGAATAACTTTATCGAAGGGTCTAGGCGGTGCTACGAATGAGTGTTTTGGGGACGGCCTGGCAGAAGACGATACTGCCAAACACATTCACTTAAGGAGGGTAGAGAAGAAACATCAAGGCATGGTATCTTCGAAGGTTTTCTCCAATAATCAGGAGCGTTCTCTTCGTTCAGGTTCCATCAACAAGCTGATATATCTGTACCAGTTATAAAATAATTCTTAACAATGAAAAATAGTTTGTAAACATAAAGACAGGTTCTTTTGGTAATTGTCATAGCTGAAATTGAATTTAAGAAATGTTAGCAGAAAGAAAATGTATTTTAATATGCTCAAAATGAGAAAAATAACAACATGAAATTAGTGGTGCCGCCATTTATAGAACTTCTTATCGACTCTGACCAGCACCGATAACATATGATAGCTATGTAGGTACATAGGACTATATAAATACAAACAATAAAATTGGTTGTTGGGTAAATCAGTAAACTCGGTTGATAGGCAGCGTGACATGCATATTTTAGCTTCTTTCCGTTAACACTATCATATCACTTGGTAGTTACGTTATTAGTTACGGTAGTTACGGAAGCGCACTTTCGAAATATCATATTAATTTCATACCTGTCACTTCTCGGATCTTTGTTACTCTAATTGTAAACAGTTTCATATTACGAAGTAACACTAATCTCTCAAATGGTTGGTGGTTAGACTCATCGCTTTTTGTCTTCCTCTGCAAAAAGAAACACAGTTCCAGTGCATATGAAAGTTGGAAACTGTCTTACGCGTAATTCACAGTTTAATCCGTTTCTCATAACGTTACTCTTGAAAGAGTAATTTTGGTTTTTCATACTGGAATTTACTGTGCAATATCATAATAGAATGCGTTATTTAGTATTAGAACACGACTTGAAAAGTCTGAGGAAAAAAATAAAATGTTTTCGACATACCTGAGAAAAAGTGAAAATAAAGAACGTGTATGAGATTCGAAGCTAAAAGTACCGTAACTTTGTGCCTAAAGGATTTCGATCACGGCTACTCCACTCAGAAAGCTACAATTCATGCGAGTTCTTCCACAACTACATTTTTTTTCAGATTTATTCCTAAATGATACGTCGAATGATTTTATAAAAGGGGTTCTTAACCTGAGATCCGGGGACCCTTAAAGTGGTTCATGAATGGGTTTTAGGGATCCGGGAGGGTCGGTTAAAGTGTTGTGAAAAACAAAGACTACTTGGAATTACTTTAGCTTGCGTCGGGCATGATTTCTCTGAACGAAACATGTCACAGGTTTACGAATCAGTGACTGGAACGCTGTCATAATCTTTGGAATAAATTTCAATAAAAAGTGCGTATATACATTACATACATAGTTGTGTTTATATTAATATTTACGGGCAGGGTTCCATAGCTTACTTCAGATTCTGAAAGGGATTGGTGACTTTCTAAAGTTTAAGTACCACTCTTTTATACATGTGCCATATAGCATAGCATAATACTATATCTATAAGAAGTCTTTCGTTAAAATTGAAAATATCATAGTAAAAATTACTACCGTTTTTGTTTCAACCATATTTGAGGCTAATAAGTGTTAGAAGGCAAGAAAGACTCGATTCATCATCATTAGGATTCTTTGTAATCCCGCCATGATACACACGAGCATTCAGTGGTTATTTTGTGTAGATGTGTGGCAGAAGTTTGGCGAGTAGTTCACGGTAATATACGTTCACGTTTCTCAGCCATATTTAAGAATTTGGACGCACTGTATGTTCCAATAACACGGAAAACATTCAATTGCGGTATCCCACAAACAATACAAAAAATTTAAAAGAGTCACTTATGTGTGGTCAGCTTCTTGTTTAGTGGAAAGTTTTCACATTATTATTGACAGCCATATTCAATCCACTACTGGATGAGGCATCTCTCGGTGGGAGGAATTGGTCTGTTGCTCCCACGTTGACCAGACGTGTTGGGAGAGGAGAGCTGAAGCTCTCACTGTAATCGCCACTATCTTTTATTCATAGCAGCTTCCCCAATTGCATCACGATGCTGGGTGGACAAGACCCTCTCGCTTTGGAAAAAAATCGCTTGGCAGATCCTGGAATCGAACCAGGGACCTCACGATCAGCAATCAGCGACGGTAACCACTAGACCAGCAGGGTGGTCTTTTTGTTGTATACTCAGATTTGTAAGATGTATTTGGTATTTATTCAACACCATCGGTGGACTGAAATATAATTCCCACTATTCTGTTAAATTTGATCTTCGGATTTGTGTGTGTTTTATTGTTGTCCCACAGAACCATACATGTTACCAAAATGGGAAGGAATAGCCCCAAAACATTTCAGATTGCATTTTGGGGTACTTCTTAACAGCACAACTGACGAGATTTCGGGACTTGGCCTTGTACCCCGCCGTAGGTGATTGATGCTTACATCTCGTGTTGACCACTACGTATTTTGACAAGCGTAGGATGAGAGGGGTGCCATTGTGATTTGGGAGGCAACAGGAAGTACCACTGCTTAAAATTTTTTTGAAACCCTCTTGGTGGTGGGGAGTGACCACAACCCTCTCATCAGCATGATAATTTTGCTGCTAGTTTTTTAAAATACTTTAACCTATGTATCTGAGATAGGGAAAAAGTAAATGTTAAGACGAGAAATGGAAAGAAGTGGCATATGGGAGTGTGAAAACTTGCCATCAAAGAGCTGACCTCACGTAAGTCACTCTTTTAAACTAGTTTAACTTGTTGTGCAAGAATGATTTATTTAAAATACTTAAATTTATTAAAAAGAGATAGACATTTAAGAAGCTGTACGTTTTTTTGATGATATAAATAAAAGTTGTTATTTTATATCTTTTGCCTATATAAATATAAACGTCTTTAATTTGGTGATGTCGTTTATTTATTTACGCAGCTCAGTTCCTCGGATAATCCAGAATCAGAAAGCCAGTTGGAGACATTGCTTCAAGAAAAGGTATCCCTTGAACAGAAAGTTTCAGAACTTCACCAGACTTTAATGTCTGTCGGTATGGAACGAGATCAAGCCAGTCAACAATACCAACAATACGTCCAACAATTAAATAGTCAACTCCAAAATTTAGCAACAAAGGTAGGAATGAGACACATTTGCATTATTATGGCTAACATAAAAATTTAATAATAATCGTTTACGAAAACCAGCTATCGTGATGACTTTGTGACTTGGTATATAGAAGTGCCTCGGAGTGATGTGTGCGTGTGTCTTAGATTTGTTATTATGTTTTAACTTGCTCGTATTTGTGGTTGGGAAAATTCAAGTCTTGGTCAATGAATTAGATTATTTTTCCCAAGTGTCGGGAATTTCAAGCTCTATAAGTAAATAGTTCAAGCTTTATATGTCAGTTTTTTTAGTTCATTAATCTTGATCTGTGTATATATTGTTTCATTTTAGCTGCAGACTGTGACTGAGGAAAACGAGAAGCTATCGTCAAGAGAGCAGAGCCTTGTAAAACACGTAGAAGAGCTTGAGAAGCAGCTACAGCCTCAGTTGGAATCGCCACAGGTGCCTCATTCACAGCAATCCTCTGAGTTGCAAGAGAAACTTGAAAGCTTGGAAAGTGAGAAGAAAAGTTTGGAAGAAAAGATCGAAGCTCAGGTAATTTTTTTCAAAGGTTTTTGTATATTCTGCATGTTTAGAATTTGTGCTTGTTGACTAACTGAAATACTTTGTAATTTTCACGTATTGCATTGCAGTTTTTTTTTAGTAAGAACTATTGGTATTTTTTCGTTGTAATTTCAAGGCTGAGGTGACTCAATGGTAGAGCGCTCACATTTGGTGCTAGGGGTCGTCGGTTCGATCCCTGTTCTCGGGGTTCTTTCGTCTTCCCGCACATTCTTAATTCCGCCAATTCATCCCATCTATCCGACCTGAGCCAAAGTTGCCTAAAGGCAGTAAAAATTAAAATAAATCTTTGTAATTTATTATTGGTTCACTTGTTCAAGTAAACCGATTCTCCATCAAGTAATGAAACATGTGACTGCAACGTGTAACAGTAATGTATGTGACCAGCCTGACTAGCGTCATGTAAGTACTGTTCGTAGAAACTTGCAAAACTATACTAGATTGTGTGTCGAAAAATTGAAAACCTGAGCGTTACACGGCCTAAATTTTGTTGTGTCTGTATGATCGAAGCATTTCATACTGCTTTAAGAATACGTTGCACAATTTTTTATCCATTTGGTAGTGTCTCCAAGGAGCGAGTAGTAACGCTCGCTGTCTTATAATCAAGGGGTCCCGGGTTTAGAACCTGGTGGGGCACAAGTGGTTCGGAAGCTGCTTCGAGTGTGCCTTATTCGAACATGGACCTTTCCGTATGCCTGCTGCAACAGTGTGGTTATACAGGCAGTGTGGAGTAGCTCTGTGGACTATGGTACAGTAAGTCCAGTTGACAGGTTTTTCCATTTTTTTTTCTCAGTCATACCAAGCAGATACAGGGATGATAGCTACTAATTAGGCCCTGCCCAACTCGTCATAACAATATGAAATATGTTTAATATGCTTCTTCAAAGTAATGCTTCAGATGATTTAATTTCTTTTCATTTCTACTGAACAGTTTAGTTTCAAACTTTCAACCATGTCCTTGTAGGGCAGAGTCTTCACGATAGAAATAAATAAATATAGCACTTTCATTTGTATCTAGCTTTCTTCATAATCCACCAGAGGCACTATAATTTGTTTACGAACGTCGGCCACCATTTTGATCTCTGTCAGATGATTTCATTGTTTCTTAGTTGTTCTGTGATGTACTGTTGTGTTGCAAGTGTTAGTTGTCTGTGCCGTCAACTGCAGATGTTTTTGACAGGTTGTTGAAGAATGGGCAAAAGGACAGACAAGTCATCGAGAAGGCAAGGTCAAATTTTAACTCTGTCGACTTTATCACTTTCAAACAGAGAAATATGGCAGAAGTATTCGAGTCTTTCGTCAAACAAAAGTATTGTGGTCGCGTAAAGGCGTTCTCGATTATGCCGCTCATTGAAGAATAAAGCGAAATGAAACCGGAAGCTAAGTTTACAGCAACTTACTAACAGACTTGAGAACCGGTTTACGGCCAAAATATCACATCAGTCAGTGTTAAGGTGGTTATTAAGAAAATGTCCACGTAGAAAACCAAAACTGATGAAAAATCTCACGGAAGCACGAATTAACTTACGGACACCAGGATGAAAGCGATTGGGAACTGGTTGTCTGTACTGAAAGTCGGTGTTTGCGGAAGTGATGGTGGTATTAAACTATGGACATCGATAGAAGAGGAGCTGAAAAACGATTGTATCACTGAAACCAATAAGTTTTCCGAAAGTGTGTTGATCTGGAGACTTTTTGCGCACATGATGTGGGAAGAATAAAGAGGTTTGCACCGGAGCTATAAATGCTACTGCCTGGTATAACATAATAATAAAATAAAAAAGTTACTATGAGCCGTACATAATAATTTCATTGGACCAAACCATGAGAAGTCCATAAGTCAGGATGCTTACCAAGTTACCACAGAGCCTGGGGTGTTCCAAAGTGTCGTCAAGTTTTTGTCTTTATTTAGGATTAATAAATATCTGAAACAAATAAAACCAAACGAATATATTTTATTTTTTTCTGAAATGATGTTCAGTGGGGATATTTTTTTGGACAGCACTGTATAAAGTTGCGTTTGTGACACTATTTTGTACCTCGTATATTGAGGCAGACTCTCATATATTAATATTTTTATTTATTATTATGATTTTGTTATGTTATTGTTTCTAAATATTGATCATGATTTAATTATCAAATCAGTAGTATATGAATTATAGAAACTGTCCGAAAAAGTGCACAACAGATGGCAGCACCAAAATTGCTATTTCAGTGAAGTGAGAAACTATTATTTTTTATTACGGAATTAATTTGTTTTTATTATGATTTCAATTTACGGTTTATAGTAATATAAAATACAAAAGCTTTTTCATATTGTGTAAGCAGTTATAAGGATATTGATAATTAAATAATCTCGTTCACTATGAATTGTATTGCCAGGTTACACAAGAGCTAGGGGAAGGTCTTAGCTATTGGATTCTAATATATTGTATTAATTTACGATATTTAAAGTGTTGCTGGAGTCAGTAATTGGCTCCGTGCTTAAGTAATAAAATATTTCTCCCGTGACAAAGAAGTTTTATTTTAATAGATGATATCTTCCAATCACCTGATAGGTATTCTCTTGCATAACTGTAGCACGCCCGACACCTTCGCACGGTGGAGCTGGGGCACGTTATGCTAGCCTTCAGGTTCGACGCCATTTCGATTTCCCACCACAGATTCCGAAAAGCCAAGAACCTTCAAATTAGGAGCATCTCAGGACCACAACCGTACAGAAGAAGTTTGCTGTTCCAGAGAGTGTCTCAATATATAAAATGTTAACTTGTATATCCTCCATATACTCGTGGAGACGGAAATAGACTGATTAAAGTTTCATATCGTTTCGCCTTTATTTGCGGATTTGTCTATTCTAAAGGTTAAGCGAGATACTATGCAAACTGTAGGAAACACAGTCATACTCAGCCTATGATAAATTATGTTTTCTTTATTCTCGTGTAAACTTTGATTAAAATAAGAGTCATTGTATCAATTAGTCGGCTTGGTGTATTTTGTAATGTGTACGATTTATTTGATGGCAGGTAGAGGAATGCAGTCAACTAGCAGAGCAGTTATCAATAAAAGAAGCACGGTTGGAGGAGTTGGAGGTGATGGTGGAGAGGCTTCAAACTGACCAGCCGGATCGAGACCGACTGATCGCTGCAATGGAGAGTGACAAAATTGCTGCTGCCCGAGCGGTCGGCCAAAACCAACAGTTAAAGAAACAATTGGAAGAACTTCAGGATGGCTTTATAAAAATGGTACGCATCATTTTTATTATTTGTTTTTCAAATTCTTGCAAATATGATTTGTTAGATCGTATTTTGGCTACAGTGGCAATTGTTGCTTCTGGAATTGTTAGGTGCACCTTGACATTCGCAGATTCCTTAATGGAACTCTCAGTTGATCGAATAGTTAACACGTTTGCTTTCTGAGAGTTGAAATCCTGTGGGTGCCCATTTAACGAAGTGGTTCGGACTTCATTTTAATAAAATCTAAGCGTACAAGCGCATTTAATACTTGAAGCACAAATCTAACAAATATGAGATTTGAATTTATCAGATATTTTTGACTTGTAAAGGAAGAATTTAAAAGAATCTTGATGAGCTTTCATTTGAGAACATTTTTCGATGTATATTAAAGTGTGTTTCTGGTGAAATGTGGAATGTGAAAGGTACGGAAATACTTTACTTCAGAAATGAATTGCTAAATTCGAGCGAAATGCTTAAGTAATTCTGATTTATTGAAAACTTTTTCACGTAGAGTATGTTTATATTTATAATTTCAGTCTAGAGGGAAATAGTGAAGGGAAATGATTTTAAACGGGTTCCCTTAAGATATTTTGAACAGAGGACATATTTTAATAGGCCTAATTGAACTGTTTTGTCAATTAACATGATAAAAGCCTGTTATGTTCTTTATTATGTGTACGTGCACACGCGGAGGAAGGATAAAACTGTACTCCTATTTCAACATAGTTTATTCAGTTTTCGGGATTATAACATTTGTAATAGTGTTCGCGTGCAATGTTGTTCTTTTTATTTGCTCTGCTCATCATCCTACCACAAACCGAAGAAATGTAGCTATTCCCCTACGCAGGCTAAAGTCAGTCGCGGCTTAGCTAGATCTGTAACCATATTCGCCGAAGCAATAATGCAGCGGAAACAGAGCAGATCGAGGTTATGGATTTGACCATAGTCAAGTCTCATTCCATTGAAAATTTTCGTCACGTTTTACACTTTGCTGTAGCCATCGGAAAAGGATAAAGCCAGATTCTCTATTGAAGGTACTACACGGCATTTTCCTAGTGCATAGAACACCCTGGAAAACATTGGGCTATCCGCCGTGAATGTTACTCTAATCCGAGGCGACCTCCGGGTGGCCGAGAGGTTAATGCGCTCGTTTTCTGTGGTCGTGAGAGGTTCAGTTCTCGCCGGGGTCCATTGAACGGAGTGGTGCGGAGCCTACTTTACCAAAAATTGTAGGTTCCGTTCTTAGAAGCTCACCAGCTCGTTAGCGCGTTAATACTAATTCATTGAATCAGTCGAATAAGTACCACCTCTTAGTGGCTACGGTGTCCATAACCACTAGACCGTGGGGGCTGAATTTTCTCACCCATTTCTATGTAATCCAGCAATAAAGAATATAAAAAATTTTGAAACCAATAAGTTAACTACCGTTTTACAATCTTTTATGCGCTTTACCGTTTTACAATAAGAACATTACATTCGACTCAATTAGAACTGAATGGAATCCAACTGCAGCTGCGATCATGTGGTCATCATCCGCCAATTTTCTCAATCAATCCCAGAGTATATTCGAGGAGTTAACACCATGTACTACATGCTTGAAAAATCCAGATATTTTACGTGCTATTTTTATTCCAAGATTCTATGTGAACTTTAATGTTTTAGCATTAGAATGTCACATAGTCTTAAAATTCAGCCTTGCGTTAGTAACAATTTAGGTGGATCGTTGCGAGACACTTGTTAATGTTGCAATGTGTCTATAAAATAGCGATGGGATTTCAAATGGCCAAAGCATCGTAAACATGATAGACACTCGAAAGAGTAACCAAGTGAAAGGAAAAGAGAGACTTGTCTTTATTGAAGTTCAATGTGGATTGTTCTGATAGCCGTGAGATATAAATTTAAACTTTATTTTTATATGGGCCAGTCTAGTAACTTTGGACTTTGGCCCGTCACGATTCGCCCTTTAGCCATTGAAATCCACACCCATGCCCCTTTCGGGACTCGAACCCAGGACCTTCGAGTCGTTGACCTACCGCCGTAGACCGCACGGCTACCCGGCCGGCAGCCCTGAGATATCTAGGCCTGTTCTTTAGCTATTATCATATAGGATTATTAACAGTGATGGATGCTGTTTAAGCGCCTCCCCAGTAAACTAAGAGGTTTTTTTCCTTTTTAGAATTTTACTTTCGTTTTGTATCTGTTTTGTGGTTTTATCGTGTTTTGTTGCAATACTGTAATCGTTTGAAAGCCCACTCTACCATTCATTTACGAACACATTGTATATAAGCTGCTCCTAAAGGAGTGTAAGTTTGTAGACAACTTAACCAAGAGAATTATCTTCCTCTTTTCTTATTTATATTGTTAATTTTCATGCTATTATATTGAGTTGTTAAAAAATAATTTTTTCATGGTTTACGATTGCTTCTGTCTGAATTCTGTTTGTATTTTCCAGAGTAATAATAAGTTGGAACTGACCGAAAGACTGGAGCATGAACAGCACATATGCAAGGAACTAGGAGAGAGATTGACTCAACAGGAGGAAGAATTGGAAGATTTTCGGTAAGTAATTGGTAGATACTTAGGAAGTTTTTATGATCTTTCTTTTGTGCCTGAACGGTGTAATAGCGATGAATAGGTTTGCGAAAACTGGCGAAGCTCCCTGCCCACGAGTAAGCACTTTTCGAACCGTTCTAAGGTTTCCCCCTCTTCTTATTTTTTATACCTTCAGGTCAATGTTCGGGTGGTTCCTAGTTATTATCTTTCTTGCCCCCTTTCACGGATGATATGCTCACCTGGGGGCGACATACCCTCAATGAGACAAAATTTAACCTTAGAGCCAGCATAACCCAGGTGAAAGAAATACAAATCCTAAGCTTTTCGCTACCCCACTGATAGCGTCGTCAGCTTTGACAAAGGTTAATGAAATATGTATTTTAATCGTAAATTATGTTGTTTACGTGTGTATGTACTGGAAAATACGTAAAAATGTACCCCCACCCCCGAAACTAGTGTACCCAAATATCTTTCCTTTACTATACCTGTACTCTTGTTTATTTATCTACATTAACTTCTATACAACAAAAAAGTTGTGTTAAATGAAATAATAAGAAATTAAAAATCCATTCCCTATGGTCTATTGGTTGCGGTTGCAGACTTCAGAGTCTTTTTGGCGATCATACTCACAGGTTATCCAGGGTCTCTCTCAGTTTCACCAGGCGAAAGCCAGTATGGTACCTAGACAAGAGTCTCTGGGCGCTACTTTCCTCCTCTGCCTCGGAAGAGTGCTCACCGAGGATGTCATTCCTTAGATATGTGACGAGCTTACGCCATCGCTTCCTGTCTAGCCTTAAACGTAAATTAAATAAAGCATTAAAGATGTAAAGATGTAACACATTGTAAGTTAACCTAAGTAACCTAATTGCAAAAAACTATGTGAAAATTGGTGTTGTGTACGTGTGTGTGTTTATTTTTCTACGGAACATATACGCTGTATCTTACTTTTCATCATAAATTTACCTTAAATTGCTCTTCCGGCTTTCCTGTGTATTAGTGATATATATATATATTGTAGTCAGTTCTGCGAGTTAACATATGCAGTAGAGTGCCAATTAATCATAGCAGTACATAATTTGCTATGTTCTGCTAATATTTTATATTATAACATGCGTAAAAATTGTTTCTTTCAGGTGTCAAATATTAAATAAAGATAACGAAATCCAAAAACTTCAACAAAGTTCAACTGAACTTTCCAAACAGATGCTTCAACAGAGTCAGATTACAGATAGAATGCGGCATTATGAGGCTCAAGGCCACTTATCAGAAATGCTCCAGCAGGAACTGGAACAGGCCAGAGTAAGTATATAAAAAACACTTTTTTTTCGGTCTACATAACCACTTTTTTTTATGGGGAAGTTCGGGAACTTACATCTCTATTTTTCTTTTTCTTTTTTAATATTTCTATTTGTCAGTACTTCAATTATCGTTATGGCCGAATACGCAATATAATAGGTAAAATTTGAAAAGAGAGGAAAGGAATTGTATTTAAACGAAGATCACATGCACAATTACACACACAACACTATAAAGTCACAATTTTCGGCTTCTGCCATCGTCAGGTGTAGACAAGGGAAGAGTTCACTGAACATACGAGGACGATTGGAAAAGATAGAAAAACTAAATGGCGGACGTCCACATAAAAACAAAACAAAACAAAAAAAAAAAAAAAAAACGACCACATTTGCGCGTGCGCAAGTACTGATGAGAAACTGTGTTTTGTGTTGAAAATTGAGCTGAGTACAATAAATAATAATAATGTAAACTGGGACTCAGTACAGGAAACGAAGTCAGGAAAGTGGAATTCAGTATAGAAACCGCACTCGGAGAAAGTAGGATACAGTATAGAAAACGGATATATAAGATCGTAAAAAAGGTAGAAGAAAAGAATTTACTTACGCATTAGAATACCAAGACAGGCTTACAGGAACTTCACAAACACAATAGAAAAGCAGCAACGTTCGCAAAAGCGTTTCCACAAGGTAGGAGAGAAAATGGACATAGCGGACTAGTGTCGGACTTGGGCTAACCATATACTATGCCTTGAGTATGATCTGAGCACTTCGTAAGTCAGCGTATGATCCAGCCAGTGTCGGGTCCAGTATTTTCATGAGAGGGGGGCAAAGGTGGATTAGACTCGGAATATTTTCTATAGTTTCCCGCTAAGTGAATATTTTAAGTATAAATTCATCATATTTCCCCTCTTATTGCTAAGTTTTATCATAAAACATGACACCAGTATCCCCCAAAATTTATATTTCTAGGTAACTTTGTCCGGAAACAAATCGAAGCTTTTTCTGAGATAAATTGTTCAAATAATGCTATAAAATTAAAGTTTCTTCCCTAGAGGGGGTGCGCGCCTCTGAATCCGCCACTGATTCAAACACTTCGTTTGTCATCGGGTATTATCGGAAGTGCTATTGTCATTATACATAATGTTCTGCGTCTTCCATCCGCAGGGAGTTTCCTAGCTTCGTAACGCAAGAAGTGTTGTTTTCTGTCGACAGCGTAGTGAGAGGCAACGTAAAATAATGAAAGGTCTCTTTTGATGTGATTATGTCTGATACGAAAAGAAAGGTAGAATATCAGAATGGAATATGAATAACTGAATCGTTGTTTCCGTCAATTAAAGGATGAAGATTATTTTAAAATTGCTTGTCAGCCGCCGGCACGTAGAGCTGATGGCAGATTTTTATAACAGAGCGCCTCGTATAGCCTGTATATAGTAATCAAGCTACTGTCCCTGGAGTGAACACGTGAACATACCATCGATCGGAACAGACATTATATGAGCTGAACGCAATAACATGAGGAATTCTTGTATTTTAGCATGTGCGAAATTTTCCTACTACAGCAAAAAGTTATTCTAAATTTAGAAACTCACTAATATGAGGAGTAGTAGCAATATCGTAACATCTACAAGAGACATTTCATGTCAGATCAATCTCCTTCTTGACCTCCCCAATTCTGATTTGGATGAAAGTTGATATGAAGGACACATATGACAAAGTAAATAATTCCTCCAATTTTCAATTTTTTATTTTGACAACTGTCGTAAGAAACAGGCGTAATAAAAATAAAAAATTTCGAAAAGAATGACACACTCACATACATACAAATGCCTGCAAGTTTTTTCCTAATTGTAGTATAGTGAAAATTCAAACCATCTTCAAGCACCGTTCAAAAGCTAAGTAATAGAGCTTTCATTGATAGTCAACATGACCTTCAAGGTCATTGACTGTGACTTTGGACCTTGAATATCTCAAAACATGCCATCTCAGAAAATAATATATATATATATATATATATATATATTATTGCCACAACATTTTTCTACTCATGTACCAAATATTAGGCAGGCACCTCAGTGGCAAGGCAGTGCAGGATTAATGGGAGTATATGTCTTGCAGGTAAGGCACTGACACATACGTACAGTAATACTGTTTTCCAGATGCATGTATGTGATAATTTCACAATATGTGTTGCAGATTATACCAGTGGTTTTAATTGTACTACTTTATACGTAACTACTGCCACAATGTTCTACTTTCACAATTACAAGAAATAGAACAGTACGTACACCTGGAATGATTATCAAATTAAAAACCGAATACATTTTTGCGGAGATGAAAATGAGCAAACTTGTGCAAGGAACTCCCTTATACTAAATATACACACACTAGAAAATTATTTAAACCCCTTGGGAATGACTACCAAGCCAGTATACCATTAGTGGTGTACATAAAACACTTGAAACACTCGAAACTAAAGAAAGCAGCACAGTATTTCTGCAGCAAACAACATATTTTACTAAAGAGACAACTTAGTGCCTAAGACTTAATAAAGATCTGTACTACAAAACAAAGAAGACAAGGAAAATGCCCTAAACTTTTAACTACAAACACGTAGAAAACAAATCTTCTCCTTATGATATTTCTGTAAGGAAACTCTCTCAACTTAAGCTAAAAAATAACATATAAAGGCTAGCAGCTACTATTAGTTGAGAACTACTCATGAAATCTGAAGCCATTTTCAGCTTGAAAAGCTACACAATTGGCTTCCACTGAATATGTCACACATATCACCCCAAATGTAAGACTCTCCAGCCCCTAGCGAGTGCTTAGTGAATTCCGGGGATTCGGGCGTCGAAATCCAATGATCACAAAATAGTAAGAACCCAGACCAGTGCAAAAATTATCACAGTATACATGACGGACCTGGCATTTCTGAGAGCGATTTCCTGCACGAACTATCATACATATTTTCTTTTTAGTTATATTTGGACAAGACTGTACTTTTCTCACATTCTTTCTCCACCTCGTGTGTCCAGTTTTACCCAGAGGATTACAAAAAGTTTTTAAAGTTCATTTCGGCTAATGAAACTGTTCATGCAGGAAACTGATAAAATTAGTTTCCAATCTTGGAGTGAACAACACACTCACAAGCTCAGAATTGAAATAACAGGAACTGTAAAATGGTGTATCAGCAAGCTTTCTTATTGGCTATAATAAGAAGTGCTGCCATTGGTTCTAATAAAGAGCCTTACTATTGGCTGTAATAAGAAGCACTGCCATTTCCTAAAATAGCTGTAGTTTCAATAACAGTTGATCTTTAAGATTTGTGTATTGTTTACTGATGAAAATTGTCTGTTAAGTAAAGTTGCTGTCTCATACCAGCATACTTGTGACAAATCTGGTGATTTGTTATAAAATATAAAAATTTAATGTATAAGAATCCCAAATCCTCAAGATAAGAAATATTTATTGCATGGCTTTACCTACAGAAGTGTACATCATGTCACCCCCATTAATTCTCCACTACCTTGCCATTGCGGTGCCAGTCTAATATTTGGTACACGGGTAGAAGAACGTTGTGACAATGAAATATATATATATATATATATATATATATATATTATAATTTTCTGAGTTGGCATGTTTTGAGATATTCAAGGTAAAAAGTCACAGTGAATGACCTTGAAACTAATCTGTCGTCAGAAGGTCATGTAGGGTATCAATAGAAAGCTCTATTCCTTAGCTTTTGAACGATGCTTGAATTTTGTTTGAATTTTTCACATACTACAATTAGGAAAAAGGTTGCAGGCCTTTGTATGTATGCGAGTATGTCATTTTGTTCGAAAATTTTGATTTTTATTACGTCTGTATCTTGGACAATTTTGAAAATAAAAGTTTGAAAATTGGAAGAATTACTTACTTTGTCATATATGTCCTTCATACCAACTTTAGTCAAAATCAGAACTGGTGAGGTCAAAAACTTATTATTTTTGATTGATCTGACAATAGCATGTTGAAAAGCAGCCAAAATAGTATTTATGAAAATATGTTTGCAGTTTTTCTAAAATTAAAGTAACATTTCGCTGAAGTATTAATTTTTTTCTGATAATCAAGCTATTTTATCGTCTATCAACTGCCGTGTTTAGTCGTAGCCAGTAGAATTATTGCACGTTTGTAATGCTGTATCGGCGTTAGTTTGCAACACTGGTTGGGAAATGTGATCTTGTCTGTTTTCTGTTGATACGTACATTTCACTTGTGTAATAAGCTGACGTAGTGCTGTGACACAGTCCAAATTTATACTGAGTTGGCAACACTGTTCCTCCGGCGTACACTGTGGCACACATTTCTCCTCCGCATGTTTCGTCACAATTCTGACTCATCTTCTCTATTGGCTCCCCCTTATCAAAGGTAGACAAGATAAATGAGACACCGTGTATATATAGACTTTTTAGTATAATGGCGAAAGCGAATCGACACTGCAAATGCAAAACAGGTTCTAATCCTGCTCAGGAGACCCATTTGGACAGATGTTTCCCGTAGTCACATCAATCATATGTTAGGATAGTGCTTTGAATTAAGGTAGAGGATGGCACTTCTGCTTTCTTTCTTCCATCAAGAGTGTTAGAGTGTTAGAGAGGTCAGGACAAAGATGGACGTTAGCCTGTGTTGCTGCAAAGGCAAAAAATAAAGTTGCAATAAAGCTAGAATAATAACATTGCTTTTGTCTGTAAATTAATTATATTTTATGAATTTGAAGGTAATTGAAATTAGAACCTGAGATTTTATTAAGTGCTTACTGGTCGGAGTGCCGTCTTCCCTTTGTGTGTTTCTTAATTCGATGGTAAGGAGTTTTCCGCGTGCCGCTTAACTGTGGTTAATTGTTTGCTTTTGTTAATATACTACTGCTATTATACATTGCGATTCAGAAGTTCCTGAACTCTAACCTGAAAAGATCAAATTTTGAGGTTGCCTCTGATTTATTTTGTTTTAATGTACTTCAAATTAATAATAAATCCTTATGGTTACAAACAAGTTAAAAAGTAAAAATACAAAGGAAACTGTACCTTTACAAATGATGCTAGAAATGTCCACCGTTTTGTTTAAAAGACAAATTATCACAGCGACACCTGTTTCTAGCCACTTTGTGCGAAGTATTGACTGATATAACGTCTTGTGATATTCTTCCGCAGATTTTGCAGGGCCCTTGGGTTGTTGTACACTTTTGTCCTTTAGGTAGCCCCTACAGATAAATTTCAGCTGCAGTCAAATCCGGTGAGCAAGACGGCCACAGATTTGTAGCGATCAACTGATCTTCGAAAAGCTCCATGAGCATCGTCATTGTTTTGTTTGATGTACACCTATTGTTCTTGAATTTTGTTTTTCCTGGTGCACGAACATCGGGGAACCTCTGATGAAAAAATTGGATGCAATTTGTAGGATTCCATAAAGAAATACACCGAGCCTCCGCAGCTCAATGATAGAGCGTTGGCATAGCTTTTGGGAGGTCGTGGGTTCGATCCCAGTGGCATACCATTCTAATTGAGGTTTTTCCTCAGTCACACCGGGCAAATGCCAGGATGGCGCCTTCAACGTAGGCCCTGCCGACACCTTCCCGAATCCTTTCCCCTCTCTTACCCCGGCCTGAGGCTTAGATGCCTAAAAGGCCATAAATAAAAAAATCAGATTCACAGAGAAATACACTTCTGATACACAGCAACCCTCTATTCTTGCGTAGGACTCATGGCGTACTGACTGTTTTCTTTTAAAGCTCTTCCTCATTGTGTGTGCTAACCTGCTCTTTCATCGATATTTATCCCAAGCAACGAAACAAATATTTTCCAGTGTTAGCGTACATAACATATATGTGATATGAATATAAAAGTGCGGTTTCGTCGTGTAATGCTAATTATAGAGAGACTCATTGTTCGATATTCCATTAGAAATGACATTCTTTGTTTAAATCTTTTCTGGTTTTCTTGTTGCGTTTGCTTCTTATCCGGGGAGAATATTTTGCTAAAATTTGTAATGAAGCGTCGTTCTTTTTAATTCTCCTGCAGCACATGTAACAATGTATCTGTTCATATCGC
Organism: Lepisma saccharinum; assembly: GCA_022664845.1. Classification (NCBI taxonomy): domain Eukaryota; kingdom Metazoa; phylum Arthropoda; class Insecta; order Zygentoma; family Lepismatidae; genus Lepisma; species Lepisma saccharinum. The sequence continues at coordinate 21,503 of JAGDQP010014550.1, read as the reverse complement.
CCTTAAAGAGTCATTTATTTAAATTCATTGTCCTAATACATCTCTTGTGTTCATTTGTAGGAACGTATCCAAGCACTAAGTTCACAGAACAGTGAGCTTCGTACCCTGCTAGCTCAACAAGTGCAGCAGGTGATGCAGGCAACGCAAGGTTCGGACTCTCGTAGTAGTGGAAGTACAGAGGATCTGAACAGGAAAGACGAATTGCTGGCGTCGCTCTCAGCTAGTGTTCGGCAGTTGGAACTGGAAAGAGATCAGCTAATGGTCCAGTTGGAGGAACAGAAGAAACAAAAAGATACCTTATTGAAGCAGCTTGAAGAGAGTAAGCAAAGTGCAGGTAGGGTTTATTTATTTCGTTGTTTTAATTTTGATATTGCCGGAGACAAGTTGATCAGTATCACTAAAATAACCTTTGTGGATCGTAGCGCTGGAAATCCCGGTGGCAAGTTTTCCTTTTACAGTACAACTGTGAATGGGCATTTCAATATCAAGCTCTGATTGGTTAAAATAATCCTACGGTGCTAAGATTTGCTTACTCGTCTAACTACGTAAAATATAACTAGAAGAAATTCCGTGAAAGCTTTAGTACGTATCCTTGTATGAAATACATAATGCTACTATATCTTAGTTGTAAGTAATAAGGCTATAAAATCAATTGATATTCCACCTCGTGTTTATTTACCTCGACAAGTCGAACATTGTGTAATTCAATAATTCGAATTTTTGTTGTTTTGACGTGCCGTTGAAACCTTATAACTCGAAAATGTTTGTTAGAAAACCCCTACAGGTCGAAGTTACAGTATAATATACCTCTTTTAAGTCGAAGTTTTAGTCGGGTAAGTCTGTGTTGTTAAATCGAAGTTTTAGTCAGGTAAGTCTTTGTTAAGTCGAAGTTTAGGGAGTTGAACGATCTGAGCCGAGCCTCCTCATTGACGACAATCGAGTGACGAATTTTTCGAAAATACGCGCATTTTCATTTTTGTAGAACATTGCCCCAATGGTTATAACGGGCGTGAGGTGCTTCGCCACTGCTAGTGCGGTCCCAGCGAGTGTGTTGCGTCGTGATCAGCAAGCAGCCGAGTGTTTCATAAGTGAACATGTAAGACCCTAACTGTACAAGAGAAGCGTCAGTCAGTTCCGACCCTCAATATCAGCAAGTTCCGTACTATGCCTCTCGGTAACTTGAACCTCACTAAGCAGAAATATTCGAAAACTCGAATTTGGTCTTTTCCCCTTCAGATTCGAGTTATTCGAGGTGGTTCTATATCTTTTTTTTTTTAATTTTTCAAGGAATAATTGTGGTTAGGAACTAAGCTAGATGGTTTATTTCACTTCCCAGAAAAGAAAAAAAAAGTAAAGAGTTTTGGGCTAACCAGGTTTTTGCCATAAACCTTTGAATTGCTGGTTGATCCATTAGAATTATAAGAAGGGGATGAGAAATTAGAGGATTATTATTGATTTCCATAAATTCTCGAAGATCTTGGTTCCCAGTATACTGAGGATATGTACGGTAGTGATCCCTAGTAATACGGTTATCATACATACGTATTTTGTACAAAGGCTGTGTCCGTGTCCACACTTTTCATTTAATCATTTTTTACCTGTTAATTATTTTAAAGTCATAGGTCTATATTTCTACAAATTATAAACCAGCACACCACAACATTTATAAACATCTTTCGCGTTGCGTACAAATGGAAATTGGTCCTACAGAATTAAAATGTTCTCAGCGATTGCAGCGCCTTCATCGCATTAAAATAGTCCTTGTACATAACAAGGTCAGATTGATCTTTCGTTATTATGTCGTATTTAATTGATATAAAAAGCATTATATTATACTCAGTACTTGTGCTTTTAATTGAAAAACACAAACCGAAATTTGTATGTGGAAGTAACCAATGTAAAAAATAAGCCAATGAACTCTGTTATCAGTTATCACCTAGCAAAATATTCTAGAAACAACATTATATTGAAACGTAGTAACCAGAGGATTCTCCACCAACTTTAGCAATAGCGAAGATACTAATGTAAACAATTGAGGAGTTCAAATGGAAAATCATGAAAGTGCCACAAACATCGAAATTGATTTGTTTTGTGGGAATGAATGTAGATGACAAGCTGAAGAAAGTGGTAAACAGTAATAAGATTATAAAATTAGTTGTTACAGACATCGCAAGGTGGCGCTGCTGTTGCATGCGCCGTGTATGTGTCCAGCGTTGTAAAGTGAAGAACCATAAATGTGCCACCGCCATGACAGCTCAGAACCATGAATGTGCCACCCCAGGCATTATCCATACGTTGGTAAACCATGTAAGTGCCAAACTCCACCAGAAAAAAGGTTTTTCTTTAATACTGAACAATTTTGTGTTTACATGATTCTCCATTTGAACTCCCCAATTATCTATGATTAGTATGAAGTGTATATCTCATGTTGATGTTGCAAGTAATTATTTGAAGTCTCATTCTATTTATAGCCTTAAATTAAATAGCCTTTAAACTAATTTGTCCGTATTTAGTCCGCAACTATTGTGGTAACCCTACTAGTGTACTGAGGACTGTCCAGAGAACTTGTGACGAAACTCATCTTATGTGACTTAGTGTGTGTTTGCAAACTTATAGCGGCTGAGAAAAAGGAGGACACATATCAGCCGTTGCTTCGTGTGTACAGACTAGGGCAACATTAACCCAAAATTATTTTCTAATTTATATAAGCAATCAAAGTAAAAGTGTCCTGTCGTGATGTAAACAGTAAAGGCCTCACTGGAAATCAGAAGCCTTGCAGTGTTGTCAACTCAACATATTTTTAAGCAATTTATCTAATATCTCTCAAAGATTGCAACACTGCTTTGTTGACGTGAGGGATAGAGTATGTTTGACTATTAGCTTTCATTCTAAATAAGTAAAAACCTGGCGTAGTGCCATTAAAAAAAAAAGAAATTAGTTCTTGGTTTTTGTATCTAGTGGATACAGGGTGCACAAATAAGGCAAGAACTAGCGTGCAGTGGTGCAGTCGCCTCAGGAAAATCATTATGGAAAAGGATAAATAACTGTGCCAAACTGATTGCCAGTAGTTCTAGACTTAGCGTAATGGTAGGGTGTTGAATTGGTATTTGGAAGGCCGGGGTTCGATTTCCGGCGCGGTAAAGTTCTTATATTTTCAAGTAACTTCTATTTGATTGTACTCATAAATATTTACTTCATTTTGCTTTTATCAACATTTTACACTATTTTTCAAAATTATATGCACTTTACGGACATATCTTAGAAAAGCTAGGATAAATGTTGATTTTTCTTCATACGCGCTGCAAACAATAAAGATCACGTTTAAGAAAACGGTGATATCGAGCAGTCCAGTTTAAGTATTAACCATGATTTTCCTGAGGCGACCGGTTTGTCAAATAACCTGCTTTAATATCAGATTCCAATAGCTAGTTTCATATTCTCATAATGCTACGTTGCTGTTGTCTGATTCTTCATACAGTGTGTTCCATAACTTCTGTTCCCTTTTCTTTTTGTTTCCATTTTTAGGGTAGAAAGAATCAATATATATATATATATATATATTCTGAAATTTTGCAAGCACATGAAAGATGTAAAAATTGAGTAAGGCTAAGTACATTAATATTCAACGAACGCTTCATCGTTTGTTTGTAGCGAAAACTGCAAAAGTTATTTTTTCTTATAGGAAATCTTATGTTAATAAAATGCTTACAGACAGATAAAACTGTAAAGGTAAATTAAATATTGCTGGAAGCAATTTAGTACGAGATTTCCCTCACTGCAGGATCTAGATACACACACACACACACATTGCCAAATTATAGGGGACACCCCTTAACCCAACGTAAATACGCCATTTCCTGTTTCTTCCGAGATGCATACTAAATAACAGAATCTACTACTGAAACAACGGAAACGGGTGAGGGATGTTCCCTTGTGTGTCAGGGTGTGGTCACGATTGGTGACTTGTGCCTATCTAGTCCTGCAGTACAGAAAATCTAGTACATTTCCTTTCAGCAATATTTGGTCCATCTTCACAGTTTTATCTGTATGCGAGCATTTTTACATTGATTTCCCGTAAGAAAAATATCACTTTCGCAGTTTTCGCTAAAAAAAAAAAAAAATTACGAAACGTTTGTTGAGTGTTTATGTATTTAACCTTATCCAATTTTTACATATCTCCCTCATGTGCTTGCAGAATTCCAGCTAGAAATATCGATTCTTTCTACCCTAAAATTGCAAACAAAAATGAGACAGGAGTTATGGAACGCACTGTATAGATAATATGCAAGCGGAGTTTTTCGAGCCTTAAGTATCCGTGACATGTTTAGTCGTTTAGAAATCTTTGCTTTCAACAGTTAAAGCATGTCATTGTACATTCAGTGTATATAGTGAAGTTGAGGATTGTAGATAATTTGAAGTGTTTGGTACTGTAAGCTTGCTTATGTAATTTTTGCCTTTTATTTTGCTTTAGTTCTTGTTTGGGAAACGCATATGCTTCCTATAACAACAACAGAAATTTTGTCCACTTGCGTCAATGTCTTATTGGTAATTTAGTCTGTAAATGTGATTTTATATAATGTTATCTTTTACTTAATGTTCAAAGTATAGCATGTTAAAAACAATATACAGTAACATTGTTTGAATATTTCAGAGCGAAGTGCGAGTCCAAGTAAACCCATTGATATATCTTCTGAAGAATATATAAAACAGAAAGAAGCTATGGAGAAACTAGAGGATAGGTTTACCCGTACTATGAAAGAAATAGCAGATTTATCGGATGAAAAGCAAAGATTAGAGCATTTAGTTCTACAGCTACAAGGAGAAACAGAAACGATAGGTAAGGAAATGATGTAAAAATGTTGAATATATTCCATCTAGTCCCATTTGTAAAATGTTATAGTGTGATAGTTTGTTTTTGTGTATTTCGTGTGACTAAATGAATAGCTTCAATGCTCTGTGGACAGAGAAAGATAGTCCTTAATTGCGAGTATCCTATGCTTTAGCATGCGACTTTTCGATTTCAGGTACTCGGTAAGTTGTAAGCAGTATTTTCTCCCTCTGTACGTTAAACTTCTTTTCATCAATACTCATCTTCACCGTATACAATATCTCAAATTCTGAATCACTTTCACTTGCGTTTTATAAGAAATATTCTTATCATTAGGTTAGTTTCCTTTATTTATTATTATTTTTTTTTTTTTTTGTAGATACTGTACTTCACTGAATCCATCCAATGAACTTTTCTGTCCAAGATCTATTTCATAGGTTCTTCCGTTTCAAAGTGTAACTGGAGACAAAAAAGTAAAGGATCCCCTGAATAATCTCAAACTATACAAAGAAAAATAATTATTAAGAACAAATGACTCAAAAATTTGAAAGCTGTCAAGTACACCTGTGATAAATTCTTTGAACTTGTCATTAATTATTCTTTGTGCTAAGGAACACACATGTAAAGTTTCAAGTTTTAGCAGTGTTTGAGTTCTCATATTCCACTTCTGAAGAAATTTTTGGCCCCATCAACCCCCCCTTGGGGGTGTGGAATCTATAAACTAAGATACTTGTTGCTAATGAATTAAAAAGAAGAATTTTCATGCCAAATATTAAGTGTCTAGCTCAAACGGTTTCCGAGTTTTACCCTTTTTGGGGTTGAGATGGCAACCTTTTAATGCCGTCGTTAATTCTCCTAGTTGGTAAAGAACATGTGTGCCAAATTTTGTCCGAATCCGACAAGGGCTGTGGAAGTGTAAAGCGTTCAGACAAACACAATAGAAAAGCGGCAACGTTTTGCAAAAGCGTTTTCAGATGATAGGAGAGAAAATGGACAGAAAGGACTGGTGCTAAGGAGTCGCCGTGTTGCGTACCTTGGCATGTAACTGTATTTTTGCCACACACGTATATATAATCAGAAGTGTGTAACATATCGCTCGAGTAAAGAAAATCTTAAGAGAATACGTCGCATATCAATAGTGCAACAAAAATAATTAAAAGCTGAAACTTATCTTTTGTCTGGAACTAATTTGTTTATCAACAATTTAGAATTTTAAAACAAATGGCACGTTAATAGCACAATGTTTAAAAATTAAGTAAGGAACATTGCACATTGTTGCGTGGTACTGTTTGCTAGGAGATCAATTATGAATTATAGTCTCGTAGTAAACAATGGATTATCAGGGAATTTTGTGTTAGAATATTTGCCATCTTAGTTATGAGTATTATTAATATTTAATTGTTAATATTTTCACATTTCCAGGAGAGTATATTGCCTTGTATCAAATGCAGAGGGGAATACTACGTCAGCGAGCTCAAGAGAAGGATGTGCAACTGGCAAAGCTCTCTCAGGACAGAGAGGAGCTTCGTGCCAAGTTAGCTCAATTACATAACCTCGTTCAACAATTATTAGCGGAACGTAGAAACCATCCTGTGCCTGGGAAACCAGTCTTTGATCTTCCACCCTTGATAGAACCTTCAGGTACGTTCACATCATAAAATTAAGAATTGGGTTGACAAATTGTTTATATAAACTCTTTTTTGGCTAGGAAAGAAATGGTTCTGCTTTTGCATTCATGTAAGAGTGCACAATGTTTCGGATGTGTCAGTGGTTTCAGTCGTTGCCTTTTAATCATGGTTCGATTCCCAGTAGGAACATATAATCCTAGTGGTTCGGTATCCACATTAAACTGCGTTCTATTAGGTCGTCACCTCCATCCAATCGAAGACAGTGGCCGATAACCATCGGTTTACCTTGGTCAGAGACTTTCTAGTCATGGACATGCTTCCGGGCACACCATTTATGATCGCTGCTATTGTAAATCTACAAGGTTACCAAAAACGTTTTGGCCTTGTGTGTCATTAATCATGCGCTCACAGGGAGGAAATGAAATGACGCACGTGCCTGCCAAGCGATCGGGAGTTGGTCTGACCATCGACCTTCAGTAACACAGGCACGGTACTCACACACAGCATTCATAGCTCATCCAGTGTAAAAGAGAAATGAAAGTATCGAAGCAGCTTGTTCGCGTGTGTTTGTTGTATGACTTAAAGTGAAACTGTCAGCTGCCGCATCAAATCACCGCATATGCCAGGCATTTGGTGAGAATGCCGTGAACGAACGCACTGCCAGGCATTGGTTCCAGAAATTCCGTTCGGGAGATGTGAGCTTTGCTGATGAGCCTCGCAGTGGACGACCATATGTGTTGGATGATGAGGCCCTGAAAGCAGCCATCGAGGAGGACAGGTCTAACGTGTGATGAACTTGCAGAAAGATTCCATGTTTCCGCTGAAACAGTCAGACTGCACCTGCATGGGATATGGATGTCATACAGGTTAAGCAAGTGGGTACCCCACACATTGTCGGCAGCCAACAAGGAACGAGTGACAGCCTGTTTGTCCTTGCTCACTCGGCATCTGAACACACCCATTGCTTTCTCACTGGTGACAAAAAGTGGGTTCTCTATGACACTCCCAAGCGTACCAGACATTTGTTGTCGCCACGTGACCCTGTTTCCTCACACCGTCAAGACCATCTCTGCATCCACGAAAGGTTATGCTCTCTGTATGGTGGACTTGTCGCCAAGTGGTGCATTACGAGCTCCTTCCACTTGGTCAGACCGTCACTGCTGACCTCTATTCCCCTCACAGCGGTTTCAAAGGATGCACCGTGCATTGCGGCAGAAGGAGCCAGCATTGGTGAATCGCAAAGGTGTGCTGTTCCTCCACGACAATGCCAAGCCACATATGCAAAGAGGACCCGGGGACTTGACCAACTTGGCTGGGAGACACTGTGCCATGCACCATATTCACTGGACCTTACGTCAACACATTACCACCTGTTTTATTCCCTCGACAACCACCTCCGTGGGAGATCTTTCGCCAATGAGGGAGACCTGCGGAACGCACTCACGGATTTCTTGACCTCGAAAACCGCCGACTTTTTTTCACCAGTGTATTGTGCAGTTGCAGGAACATTGGCAAAAGGAGCTTACTTCGAAACCTAAAGGTACGTACCGTCCACTGTATTGTTCTTTATCACTGCTCTAGAACGGCAAAAAACTTTTACCTTGTACAAAAAGAGCGTGCGTACTGCTAATGAAAACCCAATTGTGAAAATAGGTAAAAGCAATGAAGGAATCAGCATGTGTTTCCAAACCAATTTCTGGCTCTCTATCCTTAATCCATTTTACCTGAGATTTTTTTCTAGCATTGATTTTTGGTGAAACTGAAGTGCTGCGGGAAAGTTAAACCTTAAATGAAAACAAATATTGGACAAATATTGAATATCTTTATTATTACAATGAGAAAATAAAATTGCAATAAACCTTGGAGTGACATATGGTCTTCTCATTTGGGTCAAACAGTAGTCTTTTTGTGTTCATAAAGTCGGTTTTGGCATGGAGTTAATCAGTTTGTAGCACTCCTTCTTTGTAGTACCTCGCTAAATCTGCTGATGAGCTACATCAACTGAGAGTTGGATTGTTTTGGTTTTGTGATCTTCATTACCTTTAATTTCCACAGATTGTAAAAAGGATTGAAGTCCGGGTTACGAGCAAGTCACGAAGGAACTTCTTCACGATATGAATTGAGTCTCCCTTGAGTTGACTCTCTGTTGCTTTCCTTTACCGCAGACAAAAATATATGGCCTGAAGCCGTAATTTATTAAAATCTTTAATAAAGTTCGAAGATTTTCAAACTTTTTTTTTTTTTTTTAGATTCAGCGTATTCAACAAAATTGAGATTCCCGTTGATGCTTCAGTAAAGGTAATTGAGGAAATATATGTTAGGCGTATCTCACCGTTAGAGAGAGTCAACTCCACTATGAGGTAGAGAAGCTTTCTTATTTTGTAAAATCAGTCATATTCTCTTTCAGAGAACTTCTATTTCCGTAATAATCACTGTGCATAAGCTCTAAATAATTTCAGAACTGTCACTTTTTTCAAAGTAATTTTACGAATTTAATTTTAGTATGTCGAGTATTGAATTATTTTGTCTGCTCGTCTATTTGAATGCTGATGACCTAACGGATAATTCGTCAACTCGTTAAATTTCATACTGTGCGAACTATTGTTACTACTATTTTGATATGCCTTACAGAAATGCTGATTTCCTTACAGATATTCCAAACGGTGATATTGAAATGGAGAAAATAATGAAAGCTGTGGAAGCAAAAGAAGAGGAAGAGCATATTCACACAACAGCACCCAACACGGCAGATCGCATAATGGAACTCCTAACAGAAATTGGATCCAACAACCTGGTAGATAACCAAAATATGGAAAACAACTTTCATCCGTGTCCAGTATGCTCAGGACGACTAATTACAATATAATGAAGTGGTTATAAATTGCGTAACATCTATCACAACAAACTTCATGGCCCACTAATGCAAGGGCCGTTATTTCCTTATGTGTACGGTGAAGAGAGAAATGAATGAATATCGAGACTAGTATCGCGAAAATAATCAGCGAGGAAGATTACAGTGCAGTTCGTCGACATGATTGAAACTGACTGAATAAAGCGTTTATAATGTTATTTATAGGAGAAATGTGTATATGAAAGAAAATCCAAGGTGATGCATTTTGGTGCTGTTAAATAAAAATAACCGTATGTATATATAGTAATACCAGTAGTATATTGTACATATAGAAGATAAAGAACTTTATTTTTGTGACGTAGTATATGTATATAACAACATTTTGTTTACTACTTTGTTGAGGGTCATTAATTTTAATGCAGCGTCACGTAGATGTAGTGTAATATTGAGGGAATAACTTAGTATTCCCAACCAACTAAAGAAAATATTAAACAAAATAACGGACAGTAATATACGTTTCAATTTCGAAGTCTCTCTCCCGTTAAACACATGTCACCACTGTTTATGATTGTAGATTTATTCGTTTCTTTATGTTGCATTCTGAAGAACGACTAAGCAAGTTCAAAACACCTTAAAATATTCCTCAAAGAGGAATACTTCTTGATGACATTTACACGTACAAAGTGATTGGTTTAGAATTTCTGAACCATGCTGTTTAACATGAGTTCTTTTATTAGTATTTGTGTAACAACACATACACGATAAACAAGTATACGCTCGACGTAACTAGATGACACCAAAATTTCGAAGTGTTTTAACTTCTAACTTTTAATGGTGACCGTGTCTTAACGTAACCACATATAAGTATCAAGAATAACATGTACAAATAAGTACATTGGGCATTGATGAAATATGCGAGATATTGTTGTTTTCACATGGTTGAGAACAGCTTTGTTTATTCTAATATCCTACGTAAATCACCTTCTCTTCAAGCTTGAACGTTTAAGCTCGGAAAAATAAGAAGGTGGAACATAAATTTCTGTTGCAAGCTAACCACAGTGTAATAACCAACCTCCAGTATATACGTTTCATTCGGGTGGATCAGTAAGTTTCATGTTGACAATCCTAAGGGTAAATTTTTGTGTTTTGATTTTACTAGAACTTTGTGTTCGATTTACTTATTCGCATTGCGTTTCTACTTCAGTACTTGTAGAATCTCTCTCTCTTAAAATTGAAAGCAATAGTTTTGAAAGGTAAAATGCCTTGTATTCACGCTAGCGAATTGAAAAGTAAATGTTTCGCCTCGTTAGGATTCAATTTTGGAAAGACGGAATTAAAGGAAATCTGTACTAATGACCTATACTGGCGTATGTAAAAGAATGGTGAATATTCGTGTCAGTTTTGTCTTTTTCGTATTTTCGCACACTTAAGTGAAGTGATTTTTGTTGTGTACCGTGATTGGAATAATGGGAAGAAAACAATTTAGGAGTTTGAGAAATAATTGCCATTCCATTGTCATTAATTTGTTTTATCTTGTTCCATTTTCACGTCTCCCTTACTGTTTTTATAATTGTGTTTATGTCTCTTCACGTATGTTCTTCATGGAATGCCCTTCCACTGTTAAGCATTTAGTATCCCAATGAATTGAGTTCGGGTACTACAGATATTCGGCTATCTCAGTGAAAAATGAAAGAAATAGTAGTAGTAACCGTTATCTAGATGCGGTAATTATAGGAAATTCTAGGTAACATATCTCCGTAAAATTTTTCTAAGTGAATTGTAACCAAGATTGTTATGTAAGAAATAAATGGAAATGCTCACTTTTGTCAGAAACGTTGATTTTGTATTCAGTTAATATGAAGTATGATTTTTCTGTTAACGAAGATATAAGTATAGTGCTGATCTGCAAGAGAGGCTGAACTATATAGGTGCAATATTGGCTTTAATATATCTGGAAATCAAGCAGAGATTTTTTTTTCTTTACATTGAAGTAGATTTCTATAAATTATTTCTTGTATAATAAAAGTTTTTAATAAATATGCAAGAGGACATATATTGCTTTTATGTTAATTATAATTAAACATGTGTACTGTATATATAATATTATTACATACTGTGATTGATCCTTTTATTTATGCAATATTTTGTTAATAAAGAAAACAGTAATAAAGAATTGTAAATCATTTTATTTATGCATTTTATATTTGTTCCCAGAGCATTTTATCCAAGATGGCTGCCAAAGCTGTTAAGGAAAAGGCTACAAACGTTCAGCGTGGAAACCTCTCACGAGAGTGCAGAACATTTGTATTTCGGGAATCGCTTGAATAAACCTGCTTTATGGGAGAATTAAAACAGTTTTAAGGCACTGATATCTTATAGGTGTCCTTTTTAACCCGAAAACTATACTAATGCCTAAGTTGCATTCACTTTGCGAAAACAAGGAACGTTCATTAAAATTTAAACAAACATATCTTTCTAAACTATTCAACCTACTACTTCATCAAACGAACGCAATAACTCTGAATCTGAATTCAAGATTTAGAAATCGGGCTGCTTCAGTTATTTTTTTGCAATGCGATATTCCAGAAAATATTAAATGTATGGAATATTGTTGTAATTAGTATATGAAGGGTTTTTCAAGCCAGAGACGACTAACCTACACAGTCAATAAAGGTGCGGTTTCGTTTAGGCGATGGTCGTATGCGATGACCGTCTTCAGCGAATGCGTGCGACGGAAGCATTTCATGGGATAGTTTCGTTTGTGCATTTAGCGCCGCGCGGCTCCTTACAATACTTTATACATTTATACGATTTACTTTGTGCATTACGAGTTTAAGATTTTTCTGTAAACAAAATTTCTTACAGTAACATAATTTTAGTCATGATTACAAACAGTTATAATAATGATATAACCAGCATTTTAAATTAAACTCAACTTTCATTCAATATAACGTAATAACGTTACTTCAAGCTGCCTGCAAACTCTGCTGCCATCTACTGACCACCAAACTTATTACTACAGGACAATCACATCCTTGCATGTATTCTCTTTCTTTCGGGTTCTACCACCAATTTCATAGTATTTTCGTCCATTCTTGACGTAGCTTTCAATTCTCATATCTGCTGAAGTTCATATTTGGCACAAAATAGTTCCAAATTAAAAGAAAACACGAATATAAACTGCACAATACTCTGCAACGCATGCGATTGCTGCAGCTTGACTGCTCTCCGAAGGAGTCGTTGCAACAGTTGCTAACGACACCATGCGTCCGACGCGCAAACCAAACCGGCTTCACTGATTTCCCTTCAACGTGTCAATGCAGTGTCGCGTGCAGCAGTTGCTTGCGGCAATTGCATGCAGTTATCGCACAAACGAAACTGCGCCTTAAGGATATGAGATGACTGCGATGAATTGGTAATCGCACCCATATTGACTATGTGGCTTAAAACCCTTCATATATAGTAAGAAAATATTCGAAATTGTTTTAAAACCGTTTAAAATTTAGGTAATTTAAATGTGTTAATTTAGCGAAATGCTTATTCATTTTCAAACGGTAAGCAACACTTTCAAGATTTAAAGAAAATAATTTTAAGATGATCAAATTATTTTTAACGTTGTTTTCAAAATTGTTTCAACACAACCACCTTCATTTATGTAAGAGGCCTTTCTACCTCTATATAAAGTGGTAAAACATTTTTTTTTTTAATTTGGGGGCCTGCCTTACCACCCCTGCCTCTTTGCATGCTTTGCACAAGTTAAGTCGTGCACTTTCTGGGTCGTGCAGCACGTACGTCTTAGTCGTACTTCTCAGCTTGGGGCAGGCCTGTCCCTAGAGATTGTTGGATTGCCGGCGGCATTCCAAGGATCTCCTGCGTTCCACCTGTTCAAGACAGTTGGTGTTGTGGGACGGACTTTTGACCAGGCGTCCAGAATGTTCTCCTGGCCTATGTTCCTTGTTGTTAGAACATTTGCATGGGGGATCCCTACCTACTATTATATGCTTTATTTTATAGAAAAACATACAATACACACACGACGACACAGGGCAAATACAGGACAACACAACACACAGCTTGGGCAGGGCGGTTTCTTTTCAGCATCTCCCTGGAACGAGATTAAGAAAGGTTAATTGCTGCTTCCTTGGAGGTGAGTTCTTCTTTCTGGATTACAGTTGTTGTCTCGTCACAGGGATGGCCGTCCAATCTTCTTGCTCGATCTCTTCTTGTTGTGTTCCTCTAGATAAGAAGAGAAGCTGATCATCATCTTCTGGTTGGTCCTGCATCACTCACTGGTTCTGCAACACTTTTTCCTTTTCTCTTCATTCGTTAGTAGTCGCTATACCACACTCATCTATCACTCATGGGTAGTATATATCATTCAACCGTTGGTTGCAGTTTCCGCAGCCTTCAGTCAGTTTATCGACTTACATTGATTTCAACTAAGTAATAATAACACTCATCCCGGTTCCCTCCACCACTCACGCGCACTTTCACACTGTATATGAGTGTGTCTGACCGGTATTCTGGCAATGCACTCCGTATTGCTGGAGTTCCAGCAACATCACACTAATACTAACTTATAGTTAGTCTTGTTTATATACATTTTCGCCGTTCTTAATTTGTACCGTTATATTAGATAGACGTTAAATCAAAATTTCTGCACTTTTACTATCATATTTATTTGTTTTTGTTTGTTTATTTGTTGGAATATTTGTTTGTTAGTACACGCGGGAGATCCGCTCGCGCGCGCAGATATTACGCTGTTGAGTCCGGAAATGACTCTGTTGGGATCTCCCTACACTTTCATACTGTTGCGATCTTCCTACATCGCGCCGGACCACAAGGCGCGCCTCCCAGCCATGAACCTTCTCTTGTAGAATAATGACACTTTATCCGCCGTCTTCCGGAGGACCTACACCAGTTCTAGAGTTCTGAGGACCTCTGTGACGGGTCTCTCCCCCAGGAGGGCTCTTTGTTCTCTGATTAGCTCTTCTGTCTCTCGGCAACTAAGGACAACGTGATCTGGGGACGCAATCACCCCACAGGCGCGGCACATATTGTCCTCAACTAAGTTTCGGTCTTTCAGTCTCTGTCTATAAGGGCCATGACCGGTGACGAAATGGAGCAACCCTCCTCCTATCTCCAGCTGCATTTGTGTCCTCTCAACCACGTCCGGGAAAATGCTGAAAAGTCTTCTTGCCTTCGATGATTCCTCCCAGAATGTTTGCCACGCACTGGTCAGTATTTCTTGGATTTCTCTTCTACTTCCTGCTGTTTGGTGAAGAATGTCTATGATCTTCTCTTTGTTTCCTTTCTTGAGCCAGTACGCGGCTCCCATTCTTTTAACTTGGAGGTGCATGGTAAAACAGGTAGAAAAAAGGATACTTACATGGTAGATTCTTGAGACATCTGTATAATAACATCACAAACACAATAGAAAAGCAGTACGCTTCGCAGAAGCATTTTTAATTGATAGGAGAGAAAATGGACAGTTGCGGGACGGGTGTTAAGGAAACGCCATAATGTCAACATAATGCAGGGTGACAGTGTGGCCAGGTTATGGAGGCGGGAAAATAACTAGATGGGACGGAGAAAACGCCAAATGGAGAAGAAAGTGTGAAGATTATTAGAAGCAGGTAAGGGGCTTCCTAAAGAAATAAGAGGGCACAGAATCAGAGGAGAGGGAGATATAATAATAATAAAGATGAGGGGGAGAACAAAGAAACAATATAGAAAAACAGAATAAAAGTGCAAACTAGAGACGGAACAAAAGAAGAGAAAGGATAAAGAAGACGTGAGGCATCATTAAATATTAATTATTCTTAATTTCATTAATTAACTATTTTTTATTATTAAATTAATCATTTAAATATGAATATTGTATTATAACTATTATGTATAGGAAAAAAGTTTGAATTAATGATCCATAGATGGCAGAACAATTTTTATCATTTTAGTGAAGTGGACAAATACTAAATATAATTGTATTAATGAATTTATTTATTAACTAAGATGATTCAATATGTAAAATCCTAATCTTATTCATGTCTCAAATCAATATGTTGTCATTTGTGGGAGTCACAAATTCTTTCAGAATGGCCTTTGCGAGGGGAAGGTAGTTATTTGCACACCTCCAGGGATATTAATTAGATGATTTCCATATATTATTTTATTACTATTGTTAGGAAATTTTCGGCGGCGTATTTTTCGTTATCTCGTGGTAACAACCCCGTTCTTGATCACCCCTCACAGAAAAATTGTTCATCCGCAAGTGTCTAATAAAGAAACAAAAACTCTCCTTTGTCCTCCGTCTAACGGGTCACCAGATTAGGCCGAGTCCTAATCATATACCCAGTGACCCGGTTCAAAACTCGACCCGGTGACCTGCTTTAGCTCTGTTACAAGGCTATCGTCTTATCAATTGAATCACGCTTCCAATCACAAGGAAACATCAGATCAAAACAGTAGAGAGGGTAAACAAGGCGCAGCCAGAACCGCGAAGACATAAAATAAGTTATTCTCACAACTTACGCCTCGTTAGGGAGAAAATAAGGCTTGTTTTCTGTTATAAAAGACAGGATATTTTTTAAATCTCTATTCTCTAAATCAACTTACAAGACATCAACATGTTGAATGCATGGTAGTACGAGAGGAATATGTTAAAAGCGCGAGTGACGACGTTTATTAGTGAAAAATGCCACACTGAAATAGGAATCAGATTGGTACAGAGTAAAAGACCATGACACAATAGGAGGAGAAGCTTATACTGATTCATCCCAAATTTTGAAATCTGAAGGATCCAAAATTTTGTAGGAAGGAACCTTGCAGTTAAAGGGGTAAATCTGTATCTAAGGATGAAGTCCTTCATAGTTCTAAGGTGATTATTGAAACCCACTTCTCGGATGACTCTTCGATTTATGTCTAAAGCTATTGTTAATTTTCAAAAACTTTCGTAAAATATTCAGACGAACTAGGTAATACAGTTGTATTAAAATTTCCACTGATAAAAAAAAAAAAAAAAAAAATCAAACAACGAGTACTTAGAAATCGTTGTCTATTATTCAGATTGTAAAAATAAAAGAGGAGAAAAAAGAGACTAACGTTGAATGGCTTGAATCACCTGTTTGTGTACGCAGATAATGTAGATTTACGGCGAAATAGATTCACTACAAAGCAACACCGATGCACATTGGTCCAAATGATAGATCTGGGTGGACAAAAGTCGAATTTTAACAATGATAGAGTTGTTTGATATAATTATGCAGTCAATGCCTATCTAGGCATTGAGATAAGTCAGCTGCCTGAGACCATGCTTATTTTATGATATCAAAAGACGAAATGCGAGGAGAAAGCAGATAAAGAAGACAATTGCCTTCGTTCGTTTTCTGACTTTGTAAACAACAATTTCGTGTTTGATTTTAGTAATATTTAATTTCATGTCAAGTCATTATGTGAGAATGATAGTGAACCTATGTTTATGTATAGTACATTTGTATTCGTTATTTAATACGTGAGTTCATTGTAACCCCTATATTTCAATGCAATGCATGAGAAAATAGAGTATAAATGATATCTGAGGTTATCCATCGAAATTTATTTGTATTTATGTAGGTGTGTCTTTATCTATTGAAGCTATTCTTGGCTGCAGCTTCTCACATTTTTTCCCTTGCTTAGCAGAAATTGCTACCAAACATGTGAAGTTGCAAATAACGCATCATGAACTGTACAAAGTCTGGTGTCACTTGGACAGTGCTAAAAGAAGAAAAGAAGCAATGTCGTATGTAGCGTCTAACTCTAAACATGTGGTACAAAAATTAGATTTAGATGCCTCTAGGGAAGATTTAATATTAGTTACTAAAACCATTGTGATAATGTCTTGTGCACATGTTGAAACAAAAAGGACACGAGCTCATAAAACATATTTGAAGAATATGCTCGATGCATAAAGACATATTTAAAGAAAAACGATACATGGCTTTTTTTTAAAAAAAGAATTCATTATTGATTCACAAATCGCAGAATTGCCCCCATTAGCGTTCAAGGATTCTACACGTGCTAATGGGACGAACGAAGAAATCATTTAGTGC
Source organism: Lepisma saccharinum (assembly GCA_022664845.1). Lineage (NCBI taxonomy): Eukaryota > Metazoa > Arthropoda > Insecta > Zygentoma > Lepismatidae > Lepisma > Lepisma saccharinum. Next base: position 4,109 of record JAGDQP010014550.1, on the reverse strand, counting down.
CAGCAGAAAAAAAGACACGTCTGGCTTTATTACTAGAACAGCATACTCTAGATTCTAGAAGTGTCTTCTGTAACAGAGACCAGCTTACGTACACAAGGAAAACTCGATGCTGTTTTGATAATTGTCAAAATTATTTCTTCACCGAAGGGAATCAATCACCTCTTGAACAAGGAATCCCACGCGAATGAACAACTTGGAACTTGAATTTAACAAGAAATAGCAACGAGGAACATCTTTCCTTTGAAATTTCACCCCTATATGCGTGGATCAGGTCTCTAGAATGGTTTTAATATATTGCTTATCCACTCGATATCAAACGTTGGCAAGTACAGAAAAACGCCAAGAAAAAATGGAACAAAGAAATAAACACAATTATACAAGTACAAGTAAAACATGAATTCCGTCTACTAGTGGACATTCCTAAACCTGAAAGTGGTTCGACAAAATGAGATTTTCTATGAGTACTAAAGTTGATCGTAGATAAAATAAAATACATTATAACAAACCGAAACGTAGGGAATGAAGGAAATAGATACATAACAATTAAGAAGGAGAACAGAGAGAAAGTAAACAAATTTAAACACTTGGGAGCATATATTATAAGCAAAAACGAGGTCACGGAAGAAATAAAAAGTCGCTTAATATCGGGCAATGAAAGTTTCTATTCCGTCCAGAAACTCCTAACCTCGTGGAGTCGCGGTTAATATCAAAAGAATTGAAAATGTAGAGAGCGGTTATTCTGTCGGAATACTTTACGGTTGCGAAAGCTCTAGTACGACCCTGGCAGATGAATATAAATTACGTGGGTTTGAAATTAAGATTTTGAGAAAGAATACGGGACGAGATGAATGGAGGAGACTCCATAATGAAGAACTTCGCCGGTTGTAAACCGAGCCGCCGTAGTTCAGTGGTAGAGCGTTGGCGTAGCATTCGGGAGGTCGTGGGTTCGTTGGTTTTCCCTCAGTCAGACAGTCACACCAAACAAATGCAGGGATGGCACCTTCAACATAGGCTCTGACTGACACCTTCCCGGATTCTTTCATCTCCCCTATCCCAGCCTGAGCCTTATATGCCGAAAGGCCATAAATAAAACAGTTCCAGCTGACTGTACGATTCAACCGCTGCTATAAGAATAATGAATCAGCCATGACTAATATGGGTAGGTCATGTATCTCGGATGGGGAAAAACGAAGATTATATTCTATTATGGTATGAAAGCCAGAGCGAAAAAGACCGTTGAGAAGACCTTTTGTTATGTATTTAGAAAGATCTAATTTAGATACCCAATATCAATATGCAAATAATGCCCCCGAGCATATGAGATCGAATATACCATAAATGTTGCTGTCTCCTTGCGTCCCCCAATTTCCACCTCTGGTTAGTAATAAAATTTAATTTTTCTCACCCAATATCTTATATTTGGTGAATTGTACATGGAAACATAAAGTTTCATACTAAAGAAAACAATTAACTAAAGACTATTGGTTTGTTTCTAAAACATTTTATATTTGATTTGATTTAATTTCGTCTTAGACAGGTTTCAATTTATTTCCTCTTATGGGTTTCAATAATGAGTCCTCTTTGTTGTAAATAGCTCTCATATCTTTACTACATGTGTCACTGATGCAGTAACACAACGAAAAAAGAAAACACACACACAAAAAAAAAACACACATCACATTCCGAACTATAACAGAAAATATAATGTAAGGTCATTCCCGACGCACCCCATTCCCCGTGAAAGCATGTCATCTTCAGCGAGGGCTTCCATATTCCTTCAACGAAGTCTGGTAAACAGTAAAATATCATAAATTCAGTCTCCTCGCCAAAAACCTGTTTGTATAGGAGCCTCTGCGCCGGGACAGAGGGTTAACAATGAAATAAATATGCTATTGCAATCTGGAAAGGGAAGAGGTACTTCTTTTACTGTGAAGCGTATTACAGCGCGTGAAAGCGGAGGGTGAGGAGAAAGGCGGAGCTAAAAAAAACAAGAGCTGGGAGATTTCTTTTTTAGACGAAAATATTGATTTATATTAAAATTGTAGAGTACTCGTAAAGAGCTATTGACAGCTATGTTCAGAAAGTTGTATATATTTTAACGTACTTTGTAGAATTTTGATAACGTAAATATGAAATTTTAAATTCTTCATTATATCTCATTTTGCGTATTATCATATCTTTAACAATAGTTGTAATTAAAATAAAGAAACTTTTCCAAAAATAAAAAATAAAAATAAATAAAGAGTAGAAATGCAAGGGATTTCGTTTTTTTCCAAATCAAGGTAAGAAACACTAAAATATTCCAACTATCAGGAAAGTTATGGTTATTCCAAAATCACATTAGGTAAAATTGGCTTTGATCAGCGTGATGCGGCCTTTTAAGTCGTCTTAAAAGATAAATTACTCTAGACAGCTTGCCACTAATATATTTTATGTGATGATAGTGTGTAATCAATTTTGACACCTAAAAATTTAAGATCATCAAGCTGTTATCCATCTCTTAGACTAAAGTACAATTGCTGTGTTTTGTTTTCATTGAGCAGAAACCCATATGCTCTGAACCAGAAAGATGCTTTAGATATTGTATTTTCAGAGATTGCTTTTAGGTTATTAACATCCAAGCTTGAATTGAGGAGAGTTGTATCATCTGCATACAACACTGTATGTGCCCCTACATGAAGTGGTAGATCATTAATCATAACAAGCAAAATAAAGGACCAAGAACAGATCCTTGTGGTACTCCAGTCTTAGCTTCAGTGATGCTAGAATTCTCATTATTCACACAAACCATTTGTCTTCGATTATCAAGATACGACTTTAGTAATTTGAGACCAGAGTCTCCTATATCATAGAAAGCAAGTTTATTTATAAGTGTTGCATGAGCAACGCATTCAAAAGCCATACTCAGGTCAGAAAAAAGGCTTGGGTAAAACCTTTGTCCTCAAATAAGGGGAATAATGCCACCTTAAGACGGTCTTCTACTTCTGCCAGAGCTAGAAAGTTTACTATTGGTGCTTATGGACAGAAAATTGATACCGAATATCTTCATTTTCTAAGGAACTGGATATCTTTAATAGAAAATAAAAGTTTTGGAGTATTATAAGAAGTTTATGCACGGGTTGAAATACTTAGAACGTACATTTGTCTCCTAGTTTTTCAGAAATAAATTATTAAAAAAATAAATCAAATTATTATTTTTTCTACAAATTACAATATGTCTAACTTTGCAACCACTTACCCTAGAGAGACCAACTTTTTTTGTTTTATTCCTTGTGAACAAACGATTCTAATAATTTTAATTGCAATCATATCTGATACCCCAATGAAAAAATAGTATTTTTACATAGCTATTCCAGTCCACTTGTCAAAGGTTTGATGAGAGTAAGCCAGACGCGCCCGGCCCCTGTCTTCACTTTTAGTCCGAGGGAAAAAAAGGGAGGGGACTACACAAATCCCCTCTTTATTCAGCTTCTACAACAGGTGCCGGCGCGAATGTAAACATACTGTTTTAGAAAACAGCACATACCTGAAAGATTTTATGTAGTCAAGGTGAGATATGAGAATTTTGTAACAGTATAGCAACATCATATTTGGAATGGGGTGATATTTGGAAGAGTTGCAAGGTCTATTGTGTGGTTTCCTGAAAAAAAATCTAATTTAGTTTAAAGTTATATGAAAACTCTCTTTTTCTGATTTATATATAAAAAATATATCCTAACGTTACTTTTACTCTCACTAACGAACATCTTACTGCCTGTGTTTATCAATATTCATGTGCCTAATATAGGCTGCAGCCGCAACAGATATATGCACAGAGAAGTTCTGCCTTTTTATTCTTGGAAAAACTGTGAGTAAAGGAGGCATGTAAACAGAAGTACTATTGCATGTCACAAGGCCTGAAACCCTGGAATAACCTATAACTTTGACCCTAAAATTGGCAGGTCCATTCCAGTCGCTTTGTATTCTCCATTTGTGTCCCTCCTAAATTTTAGTAACTACAAGTCTGACAGAGATGATTTTTACACCGTTGGATTCGTCATGGTCTGCAACGGTGAGGAAAACTATGAATGTGACTAGAACTGGCAAGTCCTTTCGAATCGCTTAGTACG
>JAGDQP010014549.1:23330-44887 GCA_022664845.1 Lepisma saccharinum | reverse complement strand
CTTTGTCAAGTTATGAGGGATTCATGAATTTGGATTTTCTTGGTTGTGCATCAGCTTCTTTCTTTATCTATGTAACTTGTTGGAGTTATGGTTAAAAAAATAATTTAGCCAGGTTTTGTTTGGGTGATATGCTTTTCGGAATATTTAGTTTATCTTTACCGGTGTTTTTATGTTGAAAGTTTACTTCCTGTGTTTTATTAAATTCTCCAACAAAACTTGTATAGTGTCCTTCCTTGACGTCTGGCTGGCGGTGTTTGCTTGTTATCTCAGCTTTCTTTTAGGTGTAGGCGTCTCGTTTCTTAGTTTTGTTGGTTGCTTGTAGCTTTGTCTTCAGGAAGTCCAGCATGAAATCCAACTGGCAAATCGGACCACTTTCTTTGTGGCGTCTGAAATAAACCGGGCCTTGCATTCTACCAAAGTGAATTCTCATTCTTCTTCCAACTTCGATACTAACTGTATGTAATGTTGGTAACCTCATCATTGATACCTAGTTCCCCTCTCCGCAAAATAGCTGCGATGTTATCTTCGAAACTGGCTGGTGCTTTGGTGAACCGAGTCAAATTAAATTAAAATAGGGTTTCTGAAACCTTCTTAAGGATCTACCATCTCGTATCCCTTTCCTAATTTCTAACTCGTAATACAGGGAACGAAGCCTTTTGTACAGCTGCTTGCGCAGTGTTCTGAAGCATTCTTTCTGGGCACTTCTCAACTTTTATTTTGGCCTAGAGGCACCCGCTTAGTCCATTCTGGCTTGCTGCAGACTTGGCGGTAGGGTCAACATTGTAGGGTCATATTTCGCTTCTCTATTCATTGTTTTCTTGTTGTCCGACCTCCAATGTTCTATACGTCGTCCAAGGTGTGGTTCAGATCTGGCAGGTTCATGGAGATTTCTGCTTTAAGTGTGTCCATATTCTACTAACACTTCATCTTTTATCAAGATCGTTTCATAGGCGAGGTTTGCTTTAGTACTTACAAGGAAAGGGTCACTCAGATCACCCCGAAACCCTACTTCAAATTTCGTACACAGGTAGGTTAGCCACAAAGAGATAACAAAAAATTAGCTGCCATTTTGAATAAGAGAGCAAAGTTTGGACGCGGTCTGTAATACAAGGCTCGTCAAAGTTCCAAAACTGCTTAATATCTCGGTTAGAATGCGTTTTTTGAAAACATGAAAGCGACAAATGTTGCAGAGCTATCGGATGGGTTAGCCCATTGAAATGTGTAGGGCGGGCCCAACTTTGATTTTTTAAATTGGAATCCCCATCTTTTATTGCAGATTCTGTATCTATGGAAAAAACTAAATCAAAATATGTCCTGCTAAAAACTGTAGAATGTGAGCCCTACAGGGCCGGAAAGAAGATTAATAGTGAGTAGTGTTAAAGGTTCCGGAACGGCTAAATATCTCGGTTGCAATGCATTTTTGTAATTTGAAAGAGACACAGGTTTCAGAAAATCAATAGAGCTATCGGATGGGCTAGCCAATCAAAATGTGTGGGGCCCAAATTTGATTTTTTTAAAATGAGAATCCCCAGTTTTATTGCAGATTCTCTATATACGGATAAAATAAATAAGAATATGTCCTGTTCATAACTGTACGATATAAGTTCTGGGCTCTACAGGGCCGGAAGGCAGATTAATGGTGACAAGAGCCGAAAGTTACGGAAACGCTACGTATGTCAGTTAGAATGCGTTTTTTCTGCATGGAAGTACATTTATGAAATACGTCTATTTCACAATAGTAGAATGTACGTTTAACTATCTACTACTTTTATTCACATTTCATAATTCCTAATCCATTATTTATATAAAATACTCTGCGATAGTCATTTGCTACGTTTGACAATACTAACTTATTCCAAATATTTTCAGAAGCAATAAAGTAAACAATTTTTATGATTGATTTTGTACCTAATCGTACGAGTTTCCATATACACCAATACAGTGTTCGAATTTGAATTTTGAATTCGAATTTATCTTAAGGCATTTAGGCAACTATGGCTCAGGCTATATGGATGATGATGAGATGAATTGGTTGAATGAAGAAAGTGGGAGAAAACGGAAGCACCCTGGGAAACCCACGCACACTGTGTTCGTCCACCACAAAGTCCACATGGCATGAGCAGAAATCGATCCGACGAACCCTAACACCAGAAGTGAGCGCTGTACCAACTGAGCCACCGTGACCCCATACAATGTTCGATTTACCAGTGGAATGCCAAGGATTTTCCCTGGTGCATTAGAATTTGATCCCTGGTTATTGATTTTGATAATCACCCCAATTAGGGATAAAATCTATCTATTTTCACCAAAAAGGTAGTATGTTAAAACCTGTAGGCATCCACTAGTTGTAGGATTCCCATTCGTAATTTATAACAAATCGGACACTGCGTCAATACTGTGGAACAACAGGAAAGGAGTAAATGGATGGTGCTGCCAACATAGGAAAAGTTTGACAGTGATAAACAACCTTTACATGAGTGATAAGAAAGAGAAGAAGCTCGAGTATGTTGCTCCATTTTCGATAGATTCTACGAAATTACAAGAAAATAAAAGAAGTGGCTAATATTTTGATAGACCTTTGACTTTCCGGAACTTCGACAAGCACTGTATAAGAGACCGCTTCAAACTTTACCTTTTGTTCAATGGCAGCTAATTCTATGTCTAGTAATCTCTTTGTGGCTGACCTACCTGTGTACGAGATTTGAAGTAGGGTTTCGGGGTGATCTGAGTGGCCCTTCTCTTGTTAGAAGTACACGTATATGAGACAACCGTTTGCAGTATTAGCACTGGTATGAAGAATTCCCCATGTTCTAAAAGGATTCAGGATAACTGCACCTTTAGTTTGATAGCGCAAGGAACGTAGGGTCACCACTGCTACCAATATCTGTGCCCTTCAGCCAGGGCTTCTAGCAATATTATCTCTTGCAGTCTCCGCGACTGAAGTTGACCTTAAATGTTAGTCAGTGAAGAGCCTTTGAGATTAGTCGTAGCGCGTCTGACTACTAATCGGACGGCTCGGGTTCAAATGCCGACCAGAAGAATGGAGATTTTTCTCGTAGTGTTCCCATACCTGGTGCTCCGAGGTGTACTTACCCTCTTATCAAATTGAGTACCAGGTCAAGCGTGGGACTGACCACCCCACCTCACTTCTTACCGTAAATCTAGAAAATGTGAAGCGCTACCTCCACATCTCAACATTCTCCATGCGCCGTTCATAGCGCGTTCATCTCGCACAGGTGATAGCATTACCCTTTTTCTGTAAATTATAATAGGAATTTGTTTATATGTAAATTTTATTTCTTGAAAGTAATTCATGCACTATGGCTCACTACTAGTTTCCTTAAAGTGCTGATACTTCTGCTGTAAGCAATTATCCATAATTTTTAGATCCATGTAAATGCAAAGTTTATGATTCACCGGAATTTTTCATAGAAACATAAATTATTATTTTCAGTTTTAGTTATTCTAGTACAATGTAAATATGTAATATGCTAGGTTCCTGCTTGCCAGAAATATTTAGTAAAAAATTTCATAATATTTCATAATTCCCCCAAACGTAAAATTCTGGGGAAAAGTCTGCCCTGAACCAGCCCCTAAATACGTCACTAGTCATCTTGGTATATTACAATTGCAAACAGCTATTTATTTTCTATCTACGATCTTCGTATAAGACGCAGATTTTCTCAGAAAAATGTCATTTTCACATTATCACTTTTCTTCGAACTGTATTTTATGTACTTCAAATACTTCGATTAGAAATTTCGATGCAAGAAGTCTTCACCCACTCATAACTGACACACTGAATTGGACAATGAATGTGTGCAGCATAAATTGCAAAGATCTAAAAAGTTATTTCATCGATTTCCTATCTCATGTGGTAATCAGAAATTAAAGGATACTTAAAATATTCTCATGTACCTACTCTGCAAAGAAATCAATATTTATGAATCGTGCATATTATGAAGAGAAACTCAACAGCAAATCACAATGTGGTTGACCCGACACAACGAACCTTCGATTTGACTCGGATTTATTAAACTCAGTGCCTTTCAGAGTATAGACATAATTTAGTATGTGATTCTGGATATATGTATATATGAGTTAAAAGTATTAGTCTAATTGTGTCTCTTTCAAAGTACTTTGCACTGTTTGTATATCTATTTAATTGCGCGCTTGCTTCTTATTTTAAACGTATAACTCGCTTTGTTTCGCTGGGGGGGGGGGGGGGGCTGCGCCCCCTTTATCGTAACCTGAGTATCTGGGCTCATGACGCCGATCTGCCTTTCTTCGGTTGGTGCTGCGCTCCACAGGGTAGGTTTATCCTCATTTATCGTAACCTACTCGTGATGGCACACCCTCATACCAAATTTTGTTTCTCTAGTTTCAGTGGTTTGAAAAATGGGTTTTTGGGCAGTCATTTTGGATTAAAGATGACCACTTTTTTCACGTTTTCTTATATCGTCGTGACCTATTCGTGTTGGTACACCTTCATAGCAAATTTCGTTTGCCTGGCTCGAACGGTTTGGAAAATGGGTTTTGGGGCGCCCTATTTGGATCCAAGATGGTGATTGTTAAAACAAAAGTTCTAATATTTTCTTAAACTACTCGTGACAATACACCTTTGTGCCACGAGAGTAAACTACTCTCATACTAAATTTGGTGTTTCTTCATAGCAGAGGTTTAGGTTATGTGTTTTGTACTACAATAAGTTTGGCGGCCATTTTGGATCCGAGATGGCGACTTTTTCATCCTTTTGCAATATTTTACTAAACTACTCTTGGCCATACACCTTCATACGAAATTTCGTATCTCTAGCTCAAACGGTGCGGTCCGCCATTTTGGATTCCAGATGGCGTCTTTGAAGACACTTTTAATATTTTCGTAACCTGCTAGTGATTTTGCACGTCATACCAAATTTCGCTTCTATAGCTCCAGCCGTTTAGGCTGTCTATTCAATACGATATATTTTTTTTTATTTTGGGGACCCGCATTCCACCCCTGCCTCTTTGTATTCTTAACACAAGTCAAGTTATGCACTTTCAGGGTCGTGCAGTACGATCCGTTTTGATCTTCTTGCCTTGGGGCAGGCATGTCCCTAGAGATTCTTGGATTGCCGGAGTTCCGGCATTCCAAGAAGCTCCTATATTCCATCAGTCTAAGACTTCTGGGGTTGCGGGACGGGCTTTTGCCAGGTGTCCAGAATGTTCTCCTGGCCTTTTTTGCTGGACCTATTTTTATTTGCTTGGGAGGGAACCCTATCTACTATATCCTCAATTTTATTGTAAAAAACATAGAAAAAAGATTACATAATACATTTACACAAGTACAGACATCACATGGACAACTCAGACGAGACAAACATAGACTTGAGCTTCTTCTTCTTTTCTTCTTATTCTCAATTCCTGTAAGTACAAAAGAAGGGAATTAGTTAGGTAAGATGGCGTGGGTTTGATTTTAAAGCCACAAAGTTTTTTTCGCTATCCCTCGTTGGTATCCACTTCCCTTCTTGTGCCACTGGTTTTTATCGTAGTTCTCTGTAGGTTGAAGTATAATATCACTTCTTCTATTCTCACTACTTGCACTATTATTCCTTCTTTCACATTCACTCATCCACACTCACACTTCTGCACTATCGCTTCCTTCTGGATTCCAAAAGTTAGCGTAATTATCGTTACCACTAATTTAGTTACACTTGCACATTTATTCTTAATTCCCCATCACCAATTAGTTTCACATTTATCACTTCACGAGCGTCTCTTGTTACGGATTCCGCCACAAGGCTATCTCTTCTACCGGGTTCCGGCAGGATCATTTATTCATGTCCCTGCTGTTGTTTTTTTTATAAGTCCGATTCACGGTAGACGCGGTCGTGGCGGCCTCGCGAACGCGCACACGCGCCAGTCGGTCGGGCCATCTTATGGTGGATGGTCCACGCCATTTCTAAATTTCTTTTTATGATAGTTTGAAACTTTTTGAGTTAACTCTCTGAGGGCCGCCGCAAGTTCCGGGGTTCGCAGAACCTCTGCGACGGGCATTCCCTTCAGGAGTTCTCTTTCTTCCACCACAAGGTGCTCTGTCTCTCTGTAATGCAGATTTACATGTTCTGGCGTGGCCACCATTCCACATGTATGACATAGGTTATATTCTACAATATTCATTGCATGTAACTTCTGACGAAAGGGGCCATGGCCCGTCAGGAAGTGCATCAGCCCACCAGTAATATCCAAGTTTAGTTCCATCCGCTCTTCAATATCCGAAAAAATGGAGTACAGTCTTCTTCCTTTTTCAGTTGTATTCCGCAATTCCTGCCACGCACTGTTTATAGCTAAGTTGACTTCAGCTTTAGTCTCAACTGGTCTATGTAGGATGTTAACGACTTTATCCTGAATTTCTTTTTTGATCCAGTACATGGCCCCCATCTTCTTAACCTGGAGATGTAGTGGGGGGACCGCCAGCGCGACCTGGAGTGCCTCGACGGATGTCGTCCTATATGCGCCTGACAGTCGTAAAAGTATTTGCCGTTGAGCTCTGTTTTTAATCTGTTTTTGCCTTTTATTATCGAGTCTATGGCACCATACGCTAGCCGCGTATCCCGCTATTGCTCTTATGATGGCATCATGGTAAATGCGTATTACTTTTATCGGTATTTTTAGATTGTTTACTGCTATATTAACCAATTTGTGTGAAATTTTTAATGCCTTATTTTTTGTTATACTTGTGTGCATTCTGAAGTCAAGTTTTTCATCCAAATTTAGTCCTAAGTATTTTAGATACTTCTCTCGTTTAATTGTTTTACTATTTTTCTTTAATTATAGGTCCATTATTGTAATTTAGTTTTCCTTTGAATAACACATATTTCTTTTTTCGGAGGATATTGTTAATTTATTTGCTTTACACCATGATGTCATCATTTCTATTACCTCGTTTGCTTTTGTTTGAATATCCAATCGATTGTTTCCCTTGATCACCACTGCCAGGTCGTCCGCGTATCCCACCACCCTCTCTACCTGCTGCATTCCATTCAATACCTCCAAGCACGGCTGAAATACTAGGTCCCAAAAGATCGGACTCAGCACCGAGCCCTGTGGGCATCCTCTTGTAGGAGTCTTAACCACGACTCCGTCCGCTATCTACTTCTAATTTTCGATCCTGAAAGTAATTTTGTATTAACTTCCATAGTTTGCTGTTAATTTTAAGCTTTCTTATTTCTTCTAACAATGAGGTCCACCATAAGTTGTCAAATACCCCCATAATATCGAAGAAAATTCCAATTACATATTTGCTGATTTCGTCTCGTAAAGCATATATGTTACTACACAATTCGTTGATAGCATCATCTGTAGATTTTTTGGGGCGAAAGCCGTACTGTAATTTGCAGTTCTCCAGGTTATCTCTTTTTTTAATTTATTTTTATAGCCAATATTTTTTCAAAAATTTTGCTTATTGTATTCAAGAAGCATATAGGTCTATAAGATTTTGGATTAAGTTTATCTTTGTCCTCACTTTTCAAGAAGATTATCAAATTTGCTACCTTCCATGGTTTCGGAAAGATTGAATGTTGTATACATTCATTAAATAATCTGGTTAAATAAGGGGTCCATATATCTATATTATTTCTAAAAATTTGATTTTTTATCTGATCTGGTCCTGGAGCCTTCCGTAGTTTTAATTTCTTTAAAGCTTCCATCACCTGATCATTAGTCACAAGCAGATCATCGGGATTATCATTTTCATTGCTTTGACTTCTTTGGCTTTATTCCTTATCCTTGTGTTGTCTTCATTGTCATCCTCTATTCCGTCGTCCGGAAATAATTTCTGATAAAACAATTCTATGGTGTCTTTCCAATTTGTGGTAAATTGTCCTGAATCGTCCTTGAGGGTATTCGTAGCACTCTTTGTTTTAATCTTGGATATAATTATCTTATATGGCACGCCCCAGAGGTCTTGTTGTAGATTTTCTTCAATAAACTTACTAAATGTCTTCTTCTTAGTTTCTTTTAATTCCGTTTCAAATTGTTGCTTTATTCTCCTATACGTCTGTAATCTTGCTGATCTCAATGCGTGATCCCCGGCTGCCCTGTAGTTCTTCCTGCTAGCTTTCATCTTCCTCTTCAATCTGTTTAGACTCTCCGTCCAAAAAGGCTTTCTTTTATCATTTGTCTGTTTTTTCTTAGGTGTTGAATTTTCTATTGCTCTCCAAATTGCTTCCTCAAGCTCCAGGGTGAGTTTTTGAAGGTCACAATTTCGGTTAATTGTGGTAATACAAGATTATCTATGATTTATTTCTTGTTTAATTCATTTATGTTATAGTTGAATTTACTATCCTCGTTGGATATTTCGTGATTTAATTTGTCTTCTTCGTCATTCACGTCAAAGCGGACGACGTTGTGGGCACTAGAAGTCGTGTGCTCGTCCACGGACCAGTTACATATACGATTACATATATTTCCCTTTGCCAAAGTTACGTCAATATTAGACCCCGCTCCAGCCCTGCCCATATACGTAAGTGGTTGACCTTCTCTGTTTATAACAGTAAGATTGTGCTGTTCAATCAACTCCTCGAACTTCTCATCATTTTCGTCCGCGTTTGTGCAGTGCCAGAGCGGAGACTTAGCATTAAAATCCCCCAAAATTATGGTATTATTCATTTGCATTCCATTCATTATATTATTTTTTTTTCTGTACAAAACTCTCTCTCGGGAGGGAAAACTGACAATAAATATTCACTATGGTTACTTTATAATTTCCCCTGGAAACATCTATACACAGGGTCCATTTATCTGCATATCTTAAGTGTATTAAAGCATCTATGTTCCTGTTGAATATTACAACTGCTACCATGGGAGCTGGATCATTAGGCAATATCGCTACGACGCTAACTGGCATATTAACTAATTTCATTTTTAAATGTGTATGGTTCTTGGAGGCATGCTACGTCCACACTTTCCTTCTCAAATAGTGTCTAATTTCTGTTGTTGCGAGTTTTCATCTATCCAGATTAACTTGTACTATCTTGAACATAACTATGGCTGTCGTGTGTGGACACAGCATGCTGGGAACTTCTCTAGTAGATTAAATGCAATTCTTCCATACGCCATAACGAACTGCCTATACACGTTATTTAGTTGGAAAGATTCCTCCCTCCTCTCAAAAACTTTGTGAATAAACGCTAACAGGTCTTGTGGGTCAGTGGTGATGCCATTGGACCTCAGATTAATTTTGTCCATCTCTTCGATCACCGGGAACGTTATGGTTTTTCCATTGAGATGGTAACTTCTAATTATCACTCTTAAGGCCGCCGTCAGAGTTTGTGGCTCCTCAAGCCTGGTTAGAATATAGTTTAAATTAAGGTTTCCATAGAGTATTTTCGGGTCAAGGTCAACTTTTCTTCTTTTTCTTCTTCTACCAGCTGGTCATGTAGTCAGTTTTCTTCATCTGTTTCCTGAGTGCCTGGATATATTGTTTGTTCTATCACTTCTTCTTCCTGTTCAGCAGTTGGTTGCTCAGTTGGTTGCTTTCCATTTTTCTTCGTATAAAGTCTTGGTATCCAGGATTTCCAGGTTCTTCTTTTCTTTTTCGTATTTGTTTGTTTGGTTCCTCTTTTCTCATTGATTACATCTGCTAATTCGTCTTTGTTTTCTTCATTTACTTCTTTATTTTTTTCTATTTCCATATCCATATTTGAAGATGTATCTATATTTTCCTCTTTTTGTTCTTCTTGTTCCACTGCTTCTAAATCTTCTAGTGTCTTTGAAATAGTTCTGAAGAAGTTTTGATCACTTATAATCATTTCTATTCCTATGTGCTGAATTTTATTTTCAAATTCCTTTATTTTCTGCAGAACTGCATACGGATCTGCTTTCCATAAACCCATACCTACTGCTGGTACTGTAATCTTCTTCCTTCTATTTCCCTCTAGTTCTGACAGCAACTACAATGTTAGCCCCAGATCCTCTACTTGATTCAACGTGCATAAATCCACACCCATACCTGTTTTTTTTTTAAAGTAGAGATTTAAGAGTTTGTTATTTTCAAGTTCAATAATTTCATGCTCCATTTGATTAAGGTCAAAATCATCATGTGATAAGGCCACCATTTGCGCAATCGCCTTCAGGCTACCGTTTTCAGTATATACTCTGCGTATTTCCTCCTCCTGTTGATGTAATTTTTCGTCTGTTTCCAATCTGTTTCTGTTTGCTTCATTAAGGGTTACTCCAACTCTTTTATCCTGATACTGCCATCAATGGCTTCTTTCTTCAATTCGCTGACCATCTTTTCTAGCTTGTCCACCTCCTGGTCTCTTTCTTCCACCTTGGTTTGCCACCTAACCATCTTGATTTCAATTTCCCTTAATCTTCCATTTTCTTTTTCCAAATTTTCCTGGTTTTTCACTAATTCTTCTACTCTCCCTTCTAAATATGCTGCTTTCACTCTCAGTTCTTCAATCTCCTTCTCCTGCTTGTATCTTTTGTTAGTTTCTTCTTCTTCTGGTGATCTCGTTCTTTTTTTGCTTGGATCCTCTTCCTGGTGGGCCGATAAACTCGCCCGCGCATCATCTTCCATATCTTGGTCTACAACTTTCCTTATATTCCTTAGACTGGGAGTTTTTGGTGTTCCTTCTTTATTAGCTTTTGCCCATTCTGCATTTATCTCATCAATATGTTTTTGACGTAATTCCTTTTCTTCCTTCGTTGACCTCGATTTACTTGTATTTATTAGCTTTTTCTTGATTTTTTTCTTGCCAGCGCAAAATGAATGGATTATTAGCTGTAGTGTTCTGTTCATCACTTCTAAATTCATTTTCTAGCTTCGTCATTACCTCCTTCGTATAGTTTTTATAATCATAGTTTCTTCGCGACATAGTTCGTGATTTGTTTCGTACTCGCACACGCACGAAATATATACAATCACGCACCAAAAGTTTCTCTTGAGAAAACCTCAAAACAGGCATCCCCGGCACCGCAGATCCGGGAGCAGACACCCCAAGAGGCCGACGACAGGGTATTAGTCAAAAGGATAAGGGTATTAGTCAAAAGGAAAAGTGTCATGAAGAGAGGAATTTTTTCTCAGAAAATTTGTCGGGGGGAGGGTCGTCTAAGAAAAATGGTCGTCAAGGTCCTCGTCAAACAGTCCTTTACACTTTTCAAAAAAAATGGAAAGTATAAAAATTTGTCGGGGGGGTCAATGACCCCTACAGGGACCACCCCAAAAATATTCCCGGTCGAATTCCGGACCGAAAACACTGCGGGGGGAAGGGGCCATGACCCCCCTGGGTGAGGTCAACGACCTCCCAAAATATCAGATCCCCATCCCATACGCTGCCGGAGATATGATAGTTTAGCCCTGCATGGCCATGTTATATGGTCCGGACACGGAACTTAGAATATTTCTCACTGAGACAATGTTCGGTCTTAGAATGTTTACCGTCTAGCAACTACAGTCTCCTTCAAGGTTACCGGAAGGTCTAGGTCGATTGCCTCGGATGATGTGGAGCTTCTCAAAAGCCAACATGAATATCGTGTTTATTCTTCCATATGATTAAGATTGGAAATTTAAACCTTTATTAACTTTTGGAGAAAAAATCCCACACATATGATACTTCCTCAAAATGTTCTACTAGTGTTTATCTAAAAGTTTTCTACTTACAGTTAGTGGTCCTTTCGTTTCTCCCCGAAAATTCACGATTTTCGGGAGCACAAAACACACGCGTCTACACTATATTACATCCACAACTCAAGTCCCATTCAATACGATAATGGGTTTTGCGAATATTTTGAATGCAAGATAGCGACTTTTTCAAAATGTCGGAATGTTTCCTTTACCTACTTTTGGTCATACGCCTTCATACCAAATTTGTTGTTTCTAGTTTCAGTAGTTTGGCCTGGGAAATATGATCAGTGTCAGTGAGTGACCATGGAACTATATATTATGTGGATTCGCTTTGCTTCAATGCGGGCGCTGCCCGCAGCCCTCGTGAGAGCTGCACCCTAACTTGGGGGTTTCTGGGGTTGCATCCCCTTTATCGTAGCTACTCTCTTTGGGCACTTTTCCCTCATGGTGCCAATCTGCTCCCAACAACCCGAGGGGAGCATCGCCCCCATATTGAAGGTTTGCCCCATTTATTCTAACCTACCCGTGATGGTACGCCTTCATACTGAATTTCGTTTTTCTAGCCTCAGTGGTTTTAAAAATGGGTTTGGGGGTCGTCAGTTTAGATTAAAAGTGGCGACTTTTTAACATTTTCTTTTATTGTCGTGACCTACTCCTGATGGTACACCTTCATACCAAATTTCATTTCTCTAGCTCTAACGATGTGGAAAATGATATATGGGCAGCCATTTTGATTCAAAAATGGCTTCTTTTTCAACACTTTTTCTTAATCTACTCTTGATGTTACACCTTTATGCCAAATTTCGTATTTCTAGCTGAAACAGTGTGGAAAATGTTTTTGGGTCCACCATTTTGGATCTAAGATGGCATTTCTGGATACATTTTGAAATATATTTTAACTCTCTAGTGATGATGTACCTTCATACCAAATTTTACTTCTGTAGCCCAAGCGGTTTTGGCTGTGTATTCTATACAACAATGACTTTGGCGGCCATTTTTTAGTCAAGGTGGCGACTTTTTGAAAATGTAATATTTTCCTAAACTACTCTTCATATTACACCTTTGTACCAAATTTAATATCTAGCTCAAACGGAGTAAAAATTTATTGTTAGGTCTGCCATTTTGGGTTCAATATGGCGTCTTTGGAGACATTTGGTAATATTTTCGTAACCTACTAGTGATAATGTACCACACCAAATTTCGTTTCACTAGCTCCAGCGGTTTGGGTGTGTATTCTATAAAACGATGACTTTCGCGGCCATTTTTTAGCCAACGTAGCGACTTTTTGAAAATGTAATATTTTCCTAAATTACTCTCGATATTATTGTGCCAAATTTGGTATCTCTTGCTCAAACGGTGTCGAAGATTTATTTTAGGTCCACCATTTTGGATTCAATATGGCGCCTTTGGAGACATTTGGTAATATTTTCGTAACCTACTAGTGATAATGTATCACATTACTAAATTTCGTTTCAGTAGCTAGAGCTATTTACACTGTGTATTGGACCAAATGTCCTGTGGACGAAAAATCCGTTGGACCAAATGTCGATTGGACGAAATGTTTGTGGATGAAAAATCCGTTGGACCAAATGTCGGTTGGACGAAATGTCTTGTGGACGAAAAATCTGTTGGACCAAAAGTCGATTTGACGAAATGTCTTGTGGATGAAAAATCCGTTGGAATAAAAGTCGATTGGACAAAATGTCCTGGGGACGAATAATCTGTTGGACGAAAAGTCGTTTGGACGAAATGTCTTGTGGACGAAAAATCTGTTAGACGAAATGTCTTGCGGACGAAAAATCTGTTGGACGAAATGTCTTGATGACGAAAAGTCAAGTGGATGAATTGTCATTGGACGAAACGTCTGTGGACAAAAGAGTTGTGGACGAAACGTCGCATGGACAAAATTTCGTTGGACGAAATGTGGTATCACCCTTTCTTCTATATCCATTTCACCAAATTAGCTTTTCACCTCACTTGATTCTGGGAACATATACATTACTTGAAAAACAGGAAACCTCCATTCCAAGTTTTGTGTCTGTATTTACACAAAGGGCATACACACAGTTCTCTAAGGGCACCAGTTTTTAAAGGGTTTTTTATATTCACATCACTCTTCATAAGCAACGAGGGATTCTGCGACCGTTTTTCAATATTTTATAAAGTTTCAGCAAAAACTTCCGCTTCGTTCACTGCCATTAAAAAGTGTCACTAGACCAACTATCTTCTACCCAGAAATAAATTATAAATGAACAAAGTTTCCTATTGCTACCAACACAACACTGTTCAAAGTACTTATTTTTTCAATTAAGTACATGTAGTATTTCACACCAAAATCCTGATAGCATTTTCAGTCTTAAACTGGTTCTGTTTTTTCTTCCAAATTATAGACCACCACCAACAAAGCTTCTATTCACACTAACTTTAGAACAACACAAACAATCATAGGGCTTATACAACAATATTTTTTGTGCGCAAACCCACTCGTTTTAAAACACTTCTGCGCAGCTCACTTCTCTAAACCTTTTATTTCTTTCATCTACGTCATTTCATTTAAATTCTGCACAGTTTTTGTCTTAAGGATGATGTTCATATTATCATAATTTCTCATTGGTCTCTTATTACCTATGAATTTTACACATTATGTAACCGCTATTTAGAAGGACTTCTCCCCCATTTTCTTCCTTAAAGATACCATGTAAAACAACCATAAACCAGTCCTTCGTTCGCAAAACTGCATGCAATTTCTCCAAGTACTCATCATTTCTAATTATTTTGATATATATATACACAAGAAACTTCTTTAAGTATAGTGCAATTATCGGAATGCATCTCTAAAAATATTCATAAATTTTCTTGCAAGTACTATAATACAGTAAAATTTCCCGCACAATTTCTCCCTTAGAATTCTTACTAATGTCAATGCAGTTGTACTGAGCTGTGTCCATAGGAGTATGATTATAGATTCAATAAAATTACACCAAAGACAAATGTTTTAAAGCATATTTACACAACTCAAATACCATAAAAGTTCCATAAATAACGTATTTAATTCATTTGCATTCATAGCGATATCCAATGTTCGATGGTTTCAACAAATATTTTATCTAGCACAAACAATAGTGACTTTTCGAAACTTTTGTTATATTTTCTTAATCTATTAAGCATAACAAACCTACATATAAAACTTAAGCTATTTAGATTAAATGGTATTAAAAATGTTTTTACCAGACCATATTTATTTTAAAATATCAACTTTTCCAACACATTCTTACATTTTCGTAATCTACTCGTCAAAATACATCTTTATACCAAATTTAAGATTGCTATCTTAAACAATGTAAAAATGGTTTTTCGTCCGCCATATTTATTTAAAGAAGGCGACTTTTCCAAAAAATTCACACATTTTCTAAATCTATTCGTCAAAATACATTTTTATATCGAATTTCAGGTTTCTATCTTAAACAATGTAAAAATGGGTTTTCGTCCGCAATATTTGTTTACAGATTATTATTATTATTTATTGTTTAGTGTAGGGTTACATTTCTTTACAATTCTTTTACACAAATAATGGTTACATATAGAAGAGCTTGTTGCCCTACAGTAACAGAAAAATCACATAAATAACACAAATATTGTGCAAAAGCATACAAAAGAGATAGAAAAGTTACAAAATAAGTACCATATACATGTCCATGCTTATGATATGTAGTTAAAGTAAAACACAATGATGGGAAAACAAAACACACACACACAAAATTATGATAAAAGAAACAAAAAATACATTTGGGTAAATAGTGAATGGTTGAAAGATTACAAGGTTGAAATGGCTGATTATATACAATGAGTGATTATGTAAGTGAGTGATGGCCTAACGTGCGCATTATTCAGTAGTCATATATTACGTCCCAGATTTTCCTTTTGAAAATATTTAGATTTCCCTCTTTTTTCAATCCAATTGGAAATTGGTTTCAAACTTTGCTCGTCAAATAAGAAAATTATTTCATGCAATAATTTGTCTTATTACACTTCGGAATGTGAACATTGTTAGAGTTGTTAGACTGCAAATTACTATAAAACTTATTGTCGGAAATAGGGATGAATTCACTTAGTGTTCGGTGGTGTGCCGAATAAATAGCTTTGTGCACTTGTACCAAGAAAAGGTATTTCCTTCTGGATTCAAGGGTAGGCAACAACACTGATTCGTTACATTTGGAGGTCGAGAGTGAGAGCGGAGCTTTCCGCATTATCCGAATAGCCCATTTCTGCATCCTTTCAATGTTTTTTATGTTGGTTTGGTTGATTCCGTACATAACCACACCATAGTGCTCAAGAATAGGTCTAATATACGAGGTGTAGTACTTTACTCTGTGAGTGATAGGTAGATAATTGCTTATGTACTGAAGAATCTTGATTTTCGGTTCAGCATTGGAGCATATCTTTTTAACATGTTGCGTAAGCGATAGTTTCGAATCAAGAGGTATGCCAAGATATTTCAATGTAGCACTTGTAGATATCTTATTGTTTCCTATCTGAAGTTCTCTGTCAATTACGGAACGTGTGCAGTTGTCTGTTGATAAGATTAATGCTTGTGTTTTTGCTGTGTTCACTTTTAGATTATTTGCGTTGTACCAGTTAAGCACGCAGGGAATGTTCGTTTCAATAGTGTGAGTTAATTGATCTAAAGAATTAGAGTAGCAAAATAAGAGACAATCATCAGCTTACAAGTAAACCTCCATATTTTTCACAGATAGTGCAAGATCATTAATGAATAAGTTGAACAGTTTAGGTCCAAGGATTAGGTTTAGGTCTGTGGTACCCCAATTTGAATATCGGTACATTTGGAAATAGTATTACCAAGTTTCGTACTTATTATTCTATTATGTAGGTAACTTTGAAACCATTTACATGCTTTTTTAGATAAATTGAACTGGCCATATAATTTGTTCAACAATAAATGAGGTTGAACGGTATCAAATGCTTTGCTGATATCTAAGGAAATTAAACCAATGTAGTTTTTTCCTTTAACGTCTAGTATGTTTCGCCACTTCGTGATTAATTCTAGTAGTAATAGTTCGGTGGAGCGGTTCCTGCGAAAACCATACTGTTTCTCGGTTATGAGATTGTTACATTCTATATGTTCTTCTAACTGACTATCGACCACATTCTCAAGGACTCTACTAAGAGCTGGTGTTATAGAAATAGGCCTATAGTTGTTAATACTAGTGTGCGATCCTCCTTTGAATATGGGAGTGACCACCGCATGTTTCCAAGCGTCAGGAACTATACCAAACTGAAGAGAATGATTTATTATGTCCGTTAGTGGTTCTGATATCCACGGTGCAAGAAGTCGTAATACACGATTAATAATACCATCAATTCCACAGCCTTTTTAACATCAAATCCTGTGAGTGCTTTAAAAATAGTGTTAGTGGGAACATGTTTAAATTCAAATCGCTGTGTCCAGGGGGAGTCATTATACATAATTGCTGAGTCATTGAACGTGGTGTTATTGTTGCGCATTCGATTTCCATTTAATTCATTACATATGTTGCTCCCTATATTAGCAAAGTAATAATTAATGAAATTCACGATTTCCCTCCTTATCTGTTATTATTTCATTATTTACTTCTATTGACGGGATATCAGTACTCTTTTTCTCGCGCCCCGTGAGAAAGTCAAAGAGCCGATGTTGGCTGTTGATAGTATATTGACCAGAATAAATTTGGTTCAAAATATACGTCCTTTTTGCTTGCTTTATTTCTTTTGTCACCCAGTTTCGAATCATTTTGTATTGATCCCATGAGCATGCACCCGTAGTCTTGGCCTGTTTAAATATTCTGTTTTTGAAGGAAATAAGTTTGAGTAAGTAGTTGTTGATCCAAGGTTTTCTGCTCGGACGTATTCGAAAAGTTTTTGTTGGAGCAAAGATATCAAGAGCATCACAAATCAAGCTTGTGAGGAAGACAACCTTGTTATTAATGTCCGGTATGCTATTTGATTTGTAGAAAGGAAGATACGAACAGTATTCTACAAATTTTTTTTCATTAGAATGCCTAAATGTGCGCTTTGTTACGAGAACTCGTGGTGCTTTATTTCGTGTAGCATGCAATGTAGTGTATGTGAAAAAATGATCACTCAAATCATGCATAACAGTGGTTGTTTTTGTGTGCAGTCATTGTTTGTATATATATATATATATATATATATATATATAGCCAATTAAACTTTCTGTAGTATCAGTTATTCTGGGTGGCATGGTAACAAGTTACTTGTAACCCATGGACTCCATTAGATCGAATAGAGGTGTTGACAGAATTTAATTTACCCACGCTTTTAAAAGCCTGCCAGTTGGAGTTTAGTCAAATAACATTTTATTCAGTAAAATCACATGTTCTTTATATCTCAGTTTCTGTATAACTCAGTCTCAACTTATATTCAACGATTCTGCTCGTGCTTGTTGTCTTTCTGTATTTTACCAACGCTTTCGGAAGCTTTTCAGTACCATTTCCGTCAATATCACATTTTATTGTGCAAAATCAGTGTTTATAATTCCCTCAATCATACTGCAGTTCTGACCAAAGCTGTATCAAACAATTTTACTAACAATACAATGTTCCTAGATCTTCCTAATAATAACAACTACTTAAAGTTTCTTACATTGTAACATCCCAGTTTCAGACTAGTTAAAATAGTAATAATAATATAAAGGAAAAATGTATATATGTATCTTAAAAGTAGTGCGAAATTTGAATCTGTAAAATTATGTATGCTTAAAGCCTAAATTGAAATTCGGATACAGCGAAATCTAAATACATGTGTGTGTATGTAAGGATGAATACAAATTAAAGAAAACAATATCTGAGGAACTAATTTTGTGTAAAAGGGTAATTAAATAATTAAATAACAATAGACAATGTAAAATAATGTCAAAAAATACTAGATTGTGCCTGCGCGCACGAATACAAATAAGAACTATATTTTGATAGCGTATGAACATGTAATAAGGCAGTTTGTATAAAAGTAGGTCCCTAGCTGAGCTGGAACAGTTCAACTCGGGGTACGGCCCGAACCAGGTCTCTACGGCGGGCTACGGCATTGACTCGTCTTCATATAAGGCAGGTCATCGCGACCCTGAACTTCTACTCGTCTTAGGCAGGTAGTGGTTCCCAACCTATTCCTTGCTGTTGCTCGTCTTCATTTTAGGCGGCAATAGTGCTCAACCCATACATAACCTAAACGGCGGTTCGTCTTCATTCCAGGTAGATCACCGTTACCTTTTGGCTTCTGCTCGTCTTCATTCCTCTAGGCAGGTTTGTCGTCACTCTTGGCCCTGACTTGTCTTCATATTAGGCAGGAAGGGGTCATTTACCAAACACTTTCATTACTGTTCGTCTTCATATCAGGCAGACAGTGGTTATTCACCTCTCCTTAGTAATTGCTTGTCTTCATTTCAGGCAGGTAGACGCTATCCTTAGCTTTCTCATTCTAGGCAGGAGGAAGCGACAACCAAATTCCTGACTCCAACTCGTCTTAGTTTCAGGCAGGAAGTTATTAAACCAATCCTATACCATCCTTGGTGTTCTCTCGTCTTCATCTCAGGCAGGAGGACGCTACTCTGGGCTCCAACTCGTCTACATATCAGCCAGGAAGGAGTATTCATTACCCTCACTCTCCTTTATTACAATTTTCTCTCTCTTCGTAAGTGAAACGTCGGTATATCCCGCGACCATAGCCGAGGTAATTATTCAAGTGGAATTGATCAGGGAGAAGGAAGGAATCCATTACAATTAGCTTCCAGCATTTCGGGCCTCATCAGAAGTAGGTCCGTTATAACATTCATGCTAATTAACTACTTCTCAATAAAAATAACCATTTCTTTCTTATTATGTTTTTAAATTATTATTTTTTTGTTCTTCAACTTGCAATATAAAATACTTCTCTTTTAAGCCTCTCAACCTTCTTTCTCGTTTTTTTCTTTTTCATTAACAAAATTAATTTGTTGGTGCCTACGGCCATCCGGAGTAGATTTTTGTGTAGCAAAAACAATTATTAAAGAATGCGGTCCCATTATTAATTTTTCTGTGTTGTCTCCAAGTTTTCAGCAATGGAAGAGGGGAAAAATTGGCTTGTGGGGTAGTAGATTTTGTGCTCGCAGCGAGGAAAAACGGTGGGGATAATTATTAGTATCAAATTGTTTGTCCATAGCGCAGGTACTCAAAGGCGGGGGCGGTGACTTTGATTAATGAGGGGGCGTGGATTCGTACTTAAAAAATTACAGCACAGCGAGAGTTTAATTAATTGAATATCCAAATGGTTCGTAATATGTAGGCTAGTATTCCTATTGTACCTCAACCAAATATCATTCCTGTAAGCAGAAGGCTTGCTTCTCGTACTACCTTTAACACGCAGAAGGCCTGCTTCTGGTGTTATTCTTACGCACGCAGAAGGCTTGCTTCTGATGCGACACCTCAAAACAAATCTTCTCAAAGGAGTACATACAAATAGAAGAAATCTATAAGCTATTCGTTAGCTCTTAAATATTTTCTATTTAGTATCCTACGGGAACCTGATTTAGTAACTTTAGTGACTTATTCAATTTTTGTAATAAAACTGGTTATGAGCTAAAACCAAACCTGTGTATCTATTGACTCTACCTAAGACGCATTATAACCTATTGTTTCGTAGATTTTGAAATAAACAATTAATGAATGGGAAGCTTCTAAGAAATTACCTTTAAAATATTTAAGTAAGAGGGGAGCAGAGAAAGATCAAAATTGCATTGTTTCAAAGCTACTTATAAAAGAAATGTAACAGAGCTAAACCGACGAAATGGGTTTTAGAGTAGTCTCACGAATACAGAATATACGACAACGTCAGTACACACTCCTTATAAGTAGACTGACCATACGTCCCAGTTTAAGATATTGTCTCGGTGTCCCGGCCGATTTGTGAGTTGTCCCAGTAGATAGTATAATGATGAATTAATATTTTTGTATAGGTAAAATTTATTTTGAACCTGAATATGCGAGAAATTTAATTTTAAATTAATTTGCTATCATGAGGTGAAGTGACAACTGCGGTCTAAGCCTGTCACAAGTCGGAAGGACATCCATTCTTTTGGGATATGGACTCCAAAGATAGTAATAAATAACCAGGGTTTTTATAAGGTACACTGCAAAAAATAGCTGTGTTAATTCAACACAATGCGGTGTCCCAGCGTGACTACCACTTTTGTGTGTTAAATCAACACAACACACGGTGTTGATTTCGGTACTGTGAAAAAAAAGTTGCGGCTGCAGTGTGATTTGAACATGGGTTCCTCAGTTAGAAGTCGAGCGTCTTACCGACTTAGCTAAATCGTCAATCAAAAAATGCACTAGATGAAAACGATATTTACTGAACGACATTTGAATTAAACGACTACACTATAGATTTAAGCAGTGTATGGGTTCAAATATATGTTGCTGAACAACCTAAGTTACTTACACGACTTATGCTATGCTTTAATCACTATCTATTTGTCAATTGGAAAACAGAATTCCCATTCATTGAGAATAATTCTATTTCTATGAAAACAAGCAAGATGGCGGCATCCAAACACTTGAGCAGCATTACTGCTTTCTTATCGTAATAATATGTCGAATGCTGCGCTTACTTTCATACAAATGGAACATATTCTCAATAAATGGGGATTGTGATCCCTAATTGAGCAATGGAAAAGTGATTAAACCATGGCATAAGTCGTGGGAGTAACTTTATTTGTGTTTATGGTCTAGCAAGATCTATTTATCCTGTATATTGTTTCAATCTAGTACTTTTTCCGTCTGACGATTTAGCGAAGTCGGTAAGACGCTTGAGTTCCAACTGAGCAACCCATGTTCAAATCTATCTACAGCCGTAACTTTTTTCCCAGTACCGAAATCAACACCGTGTGTTGTGTTGAT